>JAPKLY010000381.1:367262-378424 GCA_026898435.1 Prunella vulgaris | reverse complement strand
GGCGATGCGCCTCCCAGAGGCATGATTCCGCCTATATAGGCGATGCGCCTTCTCGAAGCGATGATCCTTCTTGAAGGTATGATTATCCCGTCTTTATATATGATGCCGCGATGCGCCTCCCAGAGGCATGATTCCGCCTGTATAGGCGATGCGCCTTCTCGAAGCGATGATCCTTCTTGAAGGCATGACTATCCCGTCTTTATAAGATGCCTTCTTGAAGCGATAATCCTTCTTGAAGGGGAATATACTATTCTTTATCAACAATGCAGGTTGGCAATACCCCGGAACATTTCAAATCATTCAACTCCTGATCGTATGTCACAATCAACAGTTGAATGGGGGGCTGGAAGGAAGAAAGTAGAAGGCAATGTTGATAAAGAACTGCGGCACCAACAGAAGTGCCACCATCTTTCCTCTGTTGCTTCGATTTCCTCGGCGGACTTTTCCGAGCAACGGATGTAACAGTAGGATCAACCGGGGCAAACGCAGGCACCGGTGGTGCCGAGAGATGAGCTCTTCTCTTCTTCCGTAATGCCACCATTTTTTACAGCAGTGTCCATCGTGCGTTTGTTCAGTCTGGTACCAAGAGCCATTACTCTCTGACAGAAAGTATTGAATTCTGGAGGAATGGCAACTGTGACGCCTTGATCTACAACGAGAAAATAATAAATTACCAGGAGACAGGTAGATAAAAAACGACGAACAGGGATGCGAGCGCGAAACTGTTGATACCCCAATACTATACTGGGGGGGTAGACCCTGACACACAAAATTGCAAAAAGCTTGAATTCATACTGATCACAAGCATCAGGCAAAGGAAGCTTTGGCCAGATTGATAAAGAGCAGTTAGCTGGTGGTCTGACTCAAGCAGGCAGCTCGAGGTCAGGATGCTCACGATATGTGTTTTGAACAGATTATGAATGCTATAGACGGTCTTTTTTGAGAAGGTCGCAGTCTAATTGAAATCGGAAGTGGCTGCAAAGGGCCAGAATGCACTCCAGATAGAGCTCCGACTCTACTGGTCGAGCATACTCTTTGTGCTGAGACAAAATGGCAATGTACGATGCTTGTACGTCCAGCACTAGAGAGAGTGAGGCCCCGAAAGACCACGCACAGAGGGACCAGAGTGTGCATCAGAGATGCTTCTCCAGAGGACGTCATGTACGATCCGTAGGGCAACAGAGTGGATGCACTCGGTAATACCGGGACTGCGTTTCATGTCCACCTGAGGGATGCAGATATGCTCCCGAGGACGAAGTGAATGCTTCCTGATGGCCCATTTCCACGCGAGCGTCTTATTTGTTTCGTGCCCAGAAAGAGGCGAAGCGAAGCGAATTAAAGACCCAGAGACGTGGACGATATATAACGATTAGACATAAATGGCATTTCATTAGAGTTCATTAAAACAAAAACATCAAGAGCATCCTGATCGGAAGAATAAAAGGAGCCACAAAAGGAGGCAAAACTGACGTCTACAATACTTCAGACACCAGACAAACAATACAAGAATGCTAAAGCGAACAAGCCTAAACAGTTGGGGGCACATTCACCAGCGGCAGGAGTAATTCATCCTTCAACCAGAGTGAATGATGACATCTCAGCTGTCTAAATTTCATCCATCAGTATGAAAGAAGCAGGGCCCGATATTACAACGAAAGTCGCAAAGTAACCAAGCGGAAGCGCTCGCCAAGAAATCATACCTTGAATATTCCAGTAAAACACGAAGGGTCTCCAGAGAGATCGAAAAGCTACAAATGTATCAACTTGCAGGTACAAAGAAACACAAAAAGACAATGCTCACTCAACCCGCACGAATGGAGCAACGAACACAGGCATTCAAATAGCCTACGGATATTTGGAAGGATTGCACGGTACTCTTTTTTCCCTACGACCGGTTTATCCACAAGGGTAATTTACGGCTAGGTTTTTAATGAGGCCTGTAGCGTCCTTCTATGTATTCGTTACACGGTTATTGAATCCTGCGAAGCCACATCTGATGCATCTATGCACAAGTACAAGGAAATACAAGCACAAAGAAGCCAACAAAGCGGAAGACAGATCAATTCAAGCCCAATCTACTTCCTTGCACTTGAGAAATCTTGCGAAGATCCAAATAGCCTAATGCTCGTTATCCATCCAACAATTCAAACAAACATCAGGCTAGGGGGCAACTGTTAATGAAATAATCGACATGCGTGCTTAAGGAAGTAATTAACCAAGTCCGGATTGACGTGTCCAAGAGAATGATCAAACACGAAGAAAGAACCAGATCGAAGAACGCTCTGACGGGTCACCAATTATTAACGAAGTAACTTGGTGACGAGTCAGCAACTTCTAAGTGAAGCAGGCTGCTGTTCAGCAGCTTATGATGAAGCAGGCTGGTGACGATCCAGCAGCTTGTATTTCCTATATAATGTAACCGAATTCATTCGAATAAAAGACGAAATTTTTACCCTAACGAAGTTCTGCTCGAACGATGAGCTTATATAAACGACCTACCTGCTTACTCATAAAACCTCGCATGTTCGTCTATTTCAGAATATTGTTGATGTAATCGTTGTTATTTTAGCAACATAATTACGTTTACGAAAATTACATCAACAACATGTGAACTCAAATATTACATTGTACCATTTCATATGCTTTTTTAGACAACTTGCATCTTACTGTTTGGCATGTGAAGACATTAATCCTCTATATATATGTGCATCACAAAATTCGAATATCTTGCCCAGCATAACAAATGTCTTTGGAAAATATTCCAGATCAGGAAAAATATTTTTACAACTCAAAATGGTCCAAAACTTTGGACCATTACTTTCTTAAACATTTACTCGACCAGAAGAGGGTAGGAAAATGGGCCGGTCGAGGTGAAGACAACCAAAATGCAATTGCAACTGCACTGAGTAGGTTGAATGAAGAATTTTTCATAACACTGTCTTATGATGATGTTGTTGCTAGAGTGGACTTTTTAATGGAAAGGTATGATGCTTTTTATGATGTCATAGACGTACCCTCAGTGTATTGGGATAAGGACTTCAACACTATTCACACTGATGCAACTACGTGGAATTTCTTGATAACGGTTAGAATACGCTCTTCATTACAAACATCTGTATACCTACTTCATTTCGTTGTTAAATGGTGATTCACAACAAATTTCTTTTAGGTTCTAAATCCTTTATCTAGCTAGGGCATATTACTATTGTGGTGAACCGGATTATGAAGCTATGCGCATTCTTTTTAAAAGACCACGGGACTATCCATACAATCACAATCCTCCAATTAGAGCACCTACCCACTCGAACCCTGGACAACGTGCATCTTCTTCAGCACCTACCCACTCGAACCCTGGACAACCGGCAGCAGCTGCTGAAGTCATTGACATCCAATATGATGAGGATGAAATCTGAGAGATCAAGCATTGTCCCAGTGTATGCGTGTTAGTGTTGTGTTGTTTGTTTTAAAATAAGTGGGACATGAAGTGTTAGTAGTGTGATGTGGAGCTCCATCCACATGTATGGGGTTATTGTAAGTTTTTATTACTATAGATGTCTGTTTATCTCTATCCATCTCTCAAAAATTATATATTACGATGCGAAACATTTAAAAGTGAAATAATTAAATAATGATATAATTACAACTTAAAATTGAATATTTATGTGAACATTAAATTGAAGAATCTAAAATTGTATGATGTTATTAAATTTAATTTTATTCTATAATTTTTATTTTATAATTAATAAATTATTTTTAAATTAAAAAATAATTTATATTATTTGAAAAATAATACTCCCTCTGTCCCAACTCTTTCTTCTTGTTTTTTCATTTTGGGACGTTCCAACTCTTTCTTCCCACCTTAAAAAGGAAATAATTTACACTCACAAAAGTCAATAAATTATATTTTTTATATTTTATTATTTAACTTCACACTCACATACTCCAACATTTCCTTAACATGTGTGCCCTGGTCTTTGTGAAGAAAGACCATGGACGGAGAGAGTAGTATAAAATAGTAATAAAATTATGTAATTATTAAATTTAAATTAATATAAAAAGAATATAATAAAAAATGTCAACAAATAACAATATTATATCAAAATATAAAAAATAACTAAAGAAAAGGGAAAAGTGATGGAGGAGTGAAAGTTATGGCCCACTCTCTTCATTTTTTTCAGAAAAAGTAACGTTACTCTGTAGTAACTCAAAATGGAGAGAGAAAGTTATAACTATCACCTACAATGGTGATAACTTGAGATTAAAAGTTATAACTCAAATATAACTAACCATTGTGGAAGCCCTAATGCCATTGAAGCTTGGTTCATTATTACACGCAACAGAGAGAAATTTCTTTAAAAAAAAAAACGTTTCTTCTCGGAGTGAAGTCTGATACAGCAACTTAGCTAGTAGATTGAAAGAGTGTAAGTTCTATAATTTTTTTCCGGTTTAAAGATGTTTTATATCTTCCGTTAATTGTTCTACCCATTCTATTTGTTATGGTTTCTAGTTTATTAGACGAAAATGGCAAAGGTAACGAAGGCAACGAGGAGAGAGCCTAAACAAGATTCAAGATATCAAACAAAGAGAGGTCATAGCATGAAAAACAAAGATGTGCGAAGAAGAGGTTAAGTATGTTTCGACAAACTTTATACATAAGGTGTCTGTGTTCATGGTAAGATGTATTGTAAATAAGAGTTCAGTTATTTTTAGAAAAGTTCATGATAGCACATTGCGATATATCTTATTTATGTATAATATGTTCAATTTACGTCAGTAATAGAAAAAAAATAGACATGAGGACATATAAAATTTGTACTCCCTCTGTCCGAACTCTTTCTTCTTGTTTTTCCATTTCGGGACGTCCCAACTCTTTCTTCACACCTTAAAAAGGAAATAATTTACGCTCACAAAAGTCAATAAAGTATACTTTTTATATTTTATTATTTAACTTCACACTCACATACTCCAACCCTTCCTTAACATGTGTGCCCTGGTCTTTGTGAAGAAAGACCAGAGACGGAGGGAGTATCTTTTTACAGGGAGTAGATATCTAAGGGTCTTTTTACAGGGAACAGAGTGTTTGTGTGGACACAGAAAATTCACACACATGAGAAGTTCAAACTCACATTAAAAAGTGCAAGAATGCATAAAACCAATGATATAAAGTTTGTAAAAAATATACAGATTCCATGAACTTGTTTTGTATGTTGAGATGGTTCTTGGCTATTGTTGGAAAAAAACAGAATAGTATGGGTGGATTATAGGGGTTTAGAAACTTCAATTGAACAGAGACCCTGTTGAATTGATTTTCTATCAATAATTAATTAACTTTGAGATTTTTCATTTGATTTGGTTGGACTTAGGAAAAAGGAAGTTGTCAGAGTGCACATGCAGCTGAAATTCAGGAATCTATTTAGCATGTTATTTTGAAATGAGTTTCAATTCAGATGTATAGATTTTGAACTAATGCGGTCTAATGCACTATATACAGATGCATATGAGAGCTCCCTTCATGGGCATTGCAATCATGGAAGATGCAGAAAACGGGAATATGTGTCTGATACATGCGACGAAGGTAATATAAAGACGATAAAAAGTGCTTTGCTGTACTTAATTAAATTGATTTTCAAATGCACTCTTCTTAGCCCGATTAGTATGTTTTGTTGTTAACGGCAACTGCAGAATGTAGCGAACAACATGAACCAAAAAGAGAACAAATTGTGTTCCGGGTTAATCCATTAGGGACGTTTTGGTGCTGGAATATGAAGGAGAGGAGGTTCCACGCAATATTGCCTAGGGAAGAAATTGTCAATGTGGCATGCAATACTTTTCCTGTTCTTGAAGCTCTTTCCTGAATGATGATAAAGAACCTATACCCCTGTTTTTGTTCTATGAATGGTGCCTGCAGTTTTGGGGGCATATCAAATGGTGTTCTATAGTAGATAGGTTAATATAAGGAATGTGTGTCTATTTTGGTTATCATGTACTGGAATTTGGAATATTCATGGAATGTTTAGAAAGGACCCAGTCAGAAGTATATTATTGTAACCTTTGTGGAACATGTATTTTTAACTCCCTGCATTATTGTAATGATCTTCATTTTCTTTGTAGTGCTTTTTTGGTTTATATTTATTAGGCACATTTGACCAAATAGATTATGTTTCTTACTGAAAAGCTGGACTACATGTTTTGCTTCTTACTGAAAATGCAGGAACGAATATCAAAATGATAAACAAAAAATGCGAATATATATTTATACACTAGTGTTTGATGAATATAATATTTCATACTTCATTTTGGATACGCGGTTGTAATTAAATTAGTGTATAATAATGTGTTGCTTAATAATAGTGTATACCCTAATAATGTGTTGCTTAAAATTAGTGTATAATAATGTGTTGAAATTTTAAATGTTAAATTACATTGCAATATATTAATTATTTTTCATTTTTAACAATGTTTTGGTGGACTTCTTACAAAATCAATCTCTTATTAAATAATAGAAATAATGAATATACGCATTTAAGGTATTCACATTTAAAATAAATTTAAAGGGAAAAATTATAGAAAGAACAAGATATTTTACTTAAAATGTATTACAATATCTATAAATTAAAATAATTTGAACTTATATGTAAAAGCCTGCATTAAAAAGTATTCATCAAAGAAGACAATTTGATTTGAGATTACGGTGTACTACTCAAGTAGGTATTTTTATCAATAAGAAAATTCGATACGAGATAGCAGTGCAATTTTAATAATAAATTGTGCGAATTATAATTTTATAAATTGAAAATGGATGCAATCATTAGAAATGACATGCATTTTTTAACACAATAGGAAGAAGAAATGCAAATGTCATATAGAATGCTATGAGTTGGGATATTAGTTCAATCGTAACGATTTGATACGAGATAGCAATGCAAAGCCTCTAATCAACATTATTAATTAACAACTTCTATGTAAAAACTCTTAAACCTTATGTATAAATTTATAGAAAGAACAAGATATTTAACTTAAGAAGTATGGATGATATGGCATTTCTTGTTCTATATTGTGCGAAATTATTATTTGAATTTTTTTAATAATACACATCTATACGACTATTGTATATGTAAAATAGTTGAACTTATATTTGTAATTAAATTTAACATATATACATAAATTTGAAATTCAGAATAAACCACTTTGAACTTAACATGATTTTAATATGAAAAAAAAACATAGATAATAACATAAAGAGAGGGTCCATCATTGTAAATACATAGTTAAAAATTATGATAAAAAATGAACCATTAAATTTTATTACATAAAATATGACTTAAAAGGTCTAGGGTCTTAATAATTCTTTAAATACTTCTTTAAATCAACAATTATGCGAATTATAATTTTAATAAATTGAAAATGGATGCAATCATTAGAAATGACATGAATTTTTAACACAACAGAGAAGAAGAAATGCAAATATCATATAGAATGCTATGAGTTGGGATATTTGTTCAATCGTGACGATTTGATACGAGATAGCAATGCAAAGCCTCTAATCAACATTATTAATTAACAACTTCTATGTAAAAACTCTTAAACCTTTTGTATAAATTTATAGAAAGAACAAGATATTTAACTTAAGAAGTATGGATGATATAGCATTTTTTGTTCTATATTGTGCTAAATTATTATTTGAAATTATTTAATAATACACATCTTTACGGCTATTGCATATGTAACATAGTTGAACTTATATTTGTAATTAAATTTAACATATATACATAAATTTGAACTTCAAAATAAACCACTTTGAACTTAACATGATTTTATATGAACAAAAAACATAGACATTAACATAAATAGAGGGTCCATCATTGTAAATACATAGTAAAAATTTATGATAAAAAATGAACCATTAAATTATATTACATAAAATAAGACTTAAAAGGTCTAGGGTCTTAATAATTGTTTAAATACTTCTTTAAATCAACAATTATGCGAAATATAATTTTAATAAATTGAAAATGGATGCAATCATTAGAAATGACATGCATTTTTTAACACAACAGAGAAGAAGAAATGCAAATATCATATAGAATGCTATGAGTTGGGATATTTGTAAAATAGTGACGATTTGATACGAGATAGCAATGCAAAACATCTAATCAACATTATTAATTAACAACTTCTGTGTAAAAACTCTTAAACCTTATGTATAAATTTATAGAAAAAAACAAGATATTTAACCTAATAAGTATGGATGATATGGCATTTCTTGTTCTATATTGTGCTAAATTATTATTTGAAATTATTTAATAATACACAACTTTACGACTATTGTATATGTAAAATAGTTGAACTTATATTTGTAATTAAATTTAACGTTTTACATAAATTTGAACTTCAAAATAAACCACTTTGAACTTAACATGATTCTAATATGAATATAAAACATTGACAATAACATAAATAGAGGGTCCATCATTGTAAATACATAGTTAAAAATTATGATAAAAAATTAACCATTAAATTTTAATACATAAAATATGACTCAAAAGGTCTAGGGTCTTAATAATACTTTAAATACTTCTTTATATCAACAAATATGCGAATTATAATTTTAATAAATTGAAAATGGATGCAATCATTAGAAATGACATGCATTTTTTAACACAACAGAGATTTAATAGTGAAGATTTGATACGAAATAGCAATGCAAAGCCTCTAATCAACATTATTAATTAACAACTTCTATGTAAAAACACTTAAAACTTATGTATAAATTTATAGAAAGAACAAGATATTTAACTTAAGAAGTATGGACGATATGGCATTTCTTGTTCTATATTGTGCAAAAAATTTATTTGAAATTATTTAATAATACACATCTTTACGACTATTGTGTTGATAGGCGAACTACCCTAAGATGATTATGAGATTAATTAAACAGGGTTAAGAAGATCGCCAACTCGCTGGGAAGATGCGACGTCGGTGCTGACTAAAGTCAACATTGGGGAAGGTCGCCCAGAAGAGAAAAAAGCTCGCCCAGATGCTCAACAGCCCAAGTCAAACGTCCAGCTAGACATGTGAGAGAGAAGCTCGCAGGCGAGCTCGCCCTCTGAAGGGTAGCTCGCCCATGTTCATGGAGGCCGAGCACCTGTCCACCTCTGCATTGCGCCGAAACAACACAAGGCCTTGAAGCTCGCCTATAAGCTCGCCTAGACTAAGGACATAGATAGCGTGCATATAAGAAGTAGATAGACATGTAGTAGGACGAAGCTTGGTAAAGGAAAGCATTGTAGTGAGTAAAGACAAGTGTCAAGGACACTTGTCAACACCTCAAGCCAAGTAGGCTAATAAGGTGTCACCTCACACATACAAACCTATAAATATGTCTCACATGTACCTTTCTCTCTCTAAGATTTTATAATACAACAACTATTCTCTCACTAATTCTCTGCTCTCTCTCTCTCTACTTCAATATCCAAGAACACAATTTTACTTTTGATTATTGTTTGATAGATTCCAAAGATAAACAACCATTAATTACATCATTAGATAAATCTATCAACAATTTGGCACTAGAAGGAGGGTACGAACCTCCGAATTCAAAAAATCCGAGAGCAAAAGTTAGAGTTGTTTGAAGATTTGCATGTGTTCTTGACAAAAGCCAAGAACACCTTGAAGATATACTAAAATTTCCATTTTCCAATTTAATTCCCAGAATTTCAGGCACAAAACATAACAAAATGAACCGTAAACGCGTGTGTGTTAACGAATAAACCAAATTCTGAACAATTCGTTTGCATGCAAGGCTAGATTGGACTTCGAATAAATTTACCATTAACTGGAATCGAACGACCTTGACGACCTTCTCATCAAGTCTGAGCTATGTCAAAAGAAGAAACCTCGGCTACTACAAGAAGGTGGAAGGGACGTGATGGGGAGACCTCGCGCCGAGCTCCCCAAAAGAACGACGCCCCGCGAGCTCCCCAGCGAGCTACTGGGGCTCAGGATGACTTGAACCCTGGCCTGAGGGACCTCGCCAACAACCCCGACGAGCTACATCACACGATTGCTGCCCTGCAAATGTTGCAGCAAAGACAACAAAGCGAGCTCGCCATAGTACCTCGGCGAACTCCTGATAATGAGACTCGGGGACATACAAACAGGCAAACTTAGGCTACCCAAACCCGGGGGCAAGCCAGCGAGCTTCCTGCTGAACAAGAGGCGAGCTCCGAGTGAGCTCGCCAATATCATGAATGTGTCGGGAAGGCCAAGGTGGCAGATAGACTGGGTTCCCAGAACAAGCAAGCTACTGCCTACACGGAGGCATCTGCCACCCACCAATCTCGGGAAAGAGAGGTTCTCCAAGGAAGGTTGGGGCCCAGAGAAATGGAAGTGGAACGTAACCTGCCCCTGTTTCATCCCGAAGGGGAGAATCGGACCTACAGCCTATTAGGTCCGCTCATGATCGACTAAGAAGGCCAGCTGCCTACAAGTCTGCCAACAGACTTGGCCCAAACGAGGGACGCCAGTTCCAACCCATCGCAGATGAGCCACCCCCAGAGCGAGGGACTGCGGGGGCATGCGTCCACGAGGAGCACGACCTTTGAACAGCCTCCACAGGAGGTGGCCCACAATGACGAGCTGGCCGCATTGAAAAAGGCAATCGAGATGCTACAAATGCAAGTAGCAGCCAAATCTGGCGGACCTGACGCCACCACTCTCCCTGCATCCCCGTTGGCACCTGCCATCCTAAAAGTACCGGTTCAGAAGAAGTTACAATTTTTGGTGATGTCCGCATACGAGGGCGAATCAGACCCGAAGGTCCACCTGGCCAAGTATGCGGACTACATGATCTCGATGGGTGCCACTGACGCCACTCAGTGCCGGAATTTCCCACTGACCCTCGGGGATCGAGCTCACCGCTGGTTCTCATCCCTTGCCCCGGGGTCGATTCACTCCTTCGGCCAACTGACGCGGGAATTTTTATCACACTTTTCTGGCTTCGGGTCTTACTTGACCCAAAAGCACCAGCTCACCAACATACATCTAGGCGAGAACGAGACTGACCAGTAGTACTAGGAAAGGTTTGACAAGATACTGCTGGAAGGTGACCTGGTAAGCGAGGACACAAAGACAGTTGCAGTGATGGTCGGACTCAAGAAAGG
>JAPKLY010000381.1:345538-367252 GCA_026898435.1 Prunella vulgaris | reverse complement strand
GGTGTTCGTGGCTATGCAGGAGGCACTACTGAAAGAGGTTGGTGCCTCGGAGGAAAAGAAGCCACATGGGAAGAAGTCCGGGGCACATATAAAGCTCCCCGGAATTTGAAAGCTTTCGGTCACGGAGACGAGTTCAAAGAGAAGCTCAACCAAGTACTCACCGTCTCTGTTGACAACATTTTCGCTGCAGTCAAGAACAAGGCCAAGTTGAACGAACCAAAGAGGATTCGTCAGGACCGCACGAAGCTCAACCCCAATAAATTCTGTGCCTACCATCAATCGATCGGCCACTTCACCAGTGAATGCCGCGACCTCCTCAAGCAGCTATGGAAATTTTACGAGGATGGGAAGTTGGCCGAGTTCGCGAAAAAGGCACCGACAAAGAAAACTAGGATTGAGAGGGCGGAGGTGTCAGATGAAGAAGAGGAGAATGAAGATCGACGTGAACCTCGACATAGACGTAGGGCACCTCCTCAACCTCAACAAGATCAAGAACCGACCCGAGAACTCCTGGTTCTCGAAGAAGTGATCAGAGCTGTCGGAGGTCTCCAGGATGGAAGATCCTCCATCTCCAAGAGACAGAGGAAGGCCGAGGTCCGGGCCATAAACCAAGTACAAGAAGGCAGCTCCAACTCCAAGCCCGCTAGCCAGCCAACAACCGAACTTACATTCTCTTCGGCGGACTTGGAGGGGATTCTAACTCCCCATAACGACTCGTTGGTGATAAGCGCCAACATCATGAACGTCCGAGTTCATAGGCTGCTTGTGGACATTGGCGCATTCACCAACATCCTATTCAAATCCACCTTAGATGCCTTAGGTGATTTTGAGTCGTATGTAGAACCTAGTAATGCTAGGATAGTGGTGTTCGGAGAAGCTGTAACCGTCCCCGTAGGCCAGATTAGGTTGAGCATCCAACTTGTATCGGCCGAGGACCCTGAGAGAAGACTGACTAGGTTAGTAGATTTCCTCATTGTCGACCAGCAGTCTACCTACAACGGGTTTCTTGGCCGCCCTTTTATTAATGAATTTAAAGCGGCGTGTTCGACCTACTACTATTGTCTCAAGTTTCCAACTCCTAAAGGTGCCGAAACAGTTAAGGGTGACCAGAAAAAGGCCCGTGAATGTTTGCTTCAAATCAAAGATAGCCGAGCAAAGAAAGTTGTAACGCAGGTTCACATCATTGAAGAAGATGTACAGATTCCGGCAGACGAGTCAAACATCCTAGACATCATCTCAATAGAAACCGAGTTGATGGAGGTAGGCGACCTTCCGGAATCAATGGCCGAGATCGACCAAGGACTTGAACCTGCTCAAAATACACAACCGGCACACATGGAAGGAGTTGAGGAAGCCCAAAGTGGCCAAGTATAGGAACCTGCGCAAGAACAACAACCTGAACCCATGGAGGTGGTTAATGAAGTTCAAGGCGTAGAACCTGCGGGAGATCAAGAACCAGTGTCGATGGAGGTTGATCAAGTTTCCCAGATTGCAGAACCATCACAGGTTGAAGGACCATCCAACGCAACTTCACAAGAAGCTGGAAAAGTTGATGAGCCTATCCAAGTTGGAGAAGGTGGTGAAGACCTTGAGCCTCGAATTTGCCACGAACCAATGATGATGGAGAACTGGGAGGAGTTCTTGAAGGACCCAAGGTGGAAAAATCAGAAGAGGGAGGCCACTCCCGTGGAGGAACTGACAGCGATCCCGATGGACCCGGAGAGGAACTTGGAACTTTTCATAGGTTCCGAGTTGCTAGAACCATACCGGTCGAAGATGGAGCTGTTTCTTATGTCCAACCTGGACGTGTTTGCCTGGTCCCACAAAGATATGACGGGGATCCTGTTGGAGCACGCATGTCACCGACTCAACATAGATCCAACGAGGAAACCTGTGCGCCAAAAATGAAGGAAGTACGGACCAGACAAGTACGAAGCTCTAACCACGGAGGTTAAGAAGTTATTGGACAACAAGTTGATCAAGGAAGCCTTATGTCCGCACTGGGTGTCTGGCAGCTTTAAACTGATTCATCTCCAGGTCTGGCGATCGGAGTCGGCCATTTTTTGAGGCAATCAAGGCGAACACACTCAGATACAAAGAAGTAGTGAAGGCCAATAAGCTCCACCTAAAAAGCCACTTTAAATGGACGAATGAATGCCAACGAGCCTTTAAAGACATAGAAGCATACCCAGCGAATACTCAAATCCTGTCGAAGCCGGTACCTGGTGAAAAGCTATACATATACTTAGCTGCATCGGAGGTGGCAATTAGCTCCGTCCTGGTTCGAGAAGAGGGCAAAACACACCTACCAGTGTACTACGTAAGCCAATCCTTACACCAAGCTGAGTTGCGGTACACCCCAACGGAGAAGCTAGCCTATGCACTGGTGATGAGTGTTGGAAAATTGATGCCCTATTTCTTCGACCACTCGGTAGATGTGCTGACAACGTTCCCGCTACGACAAATACTACATCGGCCAGACACTGCAGGACGCTTGTTGAAATGGTCACTAGAAGTCAGCCAATATGGTATAACCTACGCACCCCGAACAACGATCAAGGGACAAGCCCTCACCGATTTCATCGTCGAGTTAACTTTTCCATAAGATCTGACGAGGGGGAGTATAGCTCCGTGGCACCTCTACATTGACGGATCATCAACTAGCACAGCAGCAGGGGCTGGTGTAGTTCTAATCAGCCTAGATAGACAAGTCTTCACCTCTGTAATCCGGTTCGACTTCAGAGCAATCAACAATGAGGCGGAGTACGAAGCATTGATAGCCAGACTTAGGTTGTCATTAGCAGTGGGGGCAACCAATCTTTAGATTTTTGGAGATTCTCAGCTAATAATATCCCAAGTCCAGGGGGAGTACGAAGCAAAAGATCAACAGATGATGACGTACCAGAAGATAGTTGCACATTTGATCTCGATGTTTACGCAGGTTTACATCAATCAGATCCCAAGACTGGAAAATACCCAAGCTGACACTCTAGCCCGACTAGCTACCAGCAATGGCGAAGCAGACGTGACAAAGGTCGTCGTCACCAAGTTAAAGAACCCTTGGACGTCTAATTTTAATATAAACCAGACTTCGAGTGGGGTGTAGGAAGATGGCGAAGATTGGCACACTCTGATCCAAAAATATTTAAAGGATGGAACGGTCCCGGAAGATGCATGGGAAGCTAGTCGGCTAGTGAAGCAGGCAACCAGATATACGTTGGTGGATGACCAACTCTACAAACGTGGATTCTCTCTACCCCTACTCAAATGCTTATCTAAAAAGTAAGGGTTCTACTGGCCTACTCTTCGAAAAGATGCCATTAGCTTCGTGCGGAAGTGCCGAGAGTGTCAAACTTTCGCACCTAATATCCACTCCCCAGCTACTCAACTTAAGTCGGTCTTCAGCCCGTGGCCCTTTGCAAAATGGGGTATTGACTTGATCGGCCCATTTCCACCTGGAAGGGGAGGTGTAAAGTTCGCAGTAGTAGCAGTGGATTATTACACTAAATGGGTTGAAGCTGAGGCCCTTACGACAGTGATGCAAGAGAAGATGATAGGTTTCATATGGAAGAATCTGATATGCCGATTTGGACTTCCGCAATCGATTGTGATGGATAATGGAAGGCAGTTCGAGGAGTTGAGAGAATTTTGCAGTTCATGGAATATCAAGAAGCACTACTCAACTTTGTACCATCCTCAGTCGAACGGACAAGTCGAAGCAGTGAACAATATATTGAAGCATGTGTTGAAAATCCGTCTTGAAGACAAGAAAGGAAGCTGGGCAGACGAACTCCCGGAGGTTCTATGGTCGTATAGAACATCATATCAAGCAAGCACCGGAGAAACACCCTTTGCCTTGGCCTTCGGAACAGAAGCAGTGGTACTGGTGGAAGTTCAGAACAAGACTTGGCAGGTGGTGGGCTATGATGACAAGGAGAACGACGAAGCCTTGGCAGTAGAAAATGACATGCTTGAAGAAACCAGAGCTTCATCAGAAATGAAGAATGCCACCTACAAACGAAGGGCGGAAAAGAACTATAATTCCCAAGTTCGAGATCGTAAGTTCAAAGTTGGGGAATTGGTACTAAGGAAAAAGTTAGCAACTCCACCGGGTGTGTTCGGACCAAATTGGGAAGGACCGTTCCGAGTCACTGCAGCTTGGGTGAATGGGACATACGACCTCGAAGACGCGGAAGGAAATGCTTCGTCATACACTTGGAGTGCGGCACACTTGAAGAAGTATTATCAGTAGAGCAGAATTATGTAATAGACTAGTCGAAGGTTCATAAGTGTTTATGGCAACCTATGTAAATTGAGTTACTAAATAAAGTTAGAAATTTTCAGAAAGTATCGACTGTTTGAAGCTTCGTAATACACAAGGACCAAGGTCCCAAACGTTATAATCTAAAAGCTCAAAGGCAAAGGCTAAAGAGCCCAAAGTTAGCAAAGGTGTCCTTTTTAAAGGATCGCTAAGTGCCTACTACCCTAAGTTAGAAAAATTCACAAAAAGACGGTTAAAATGTCTAAGGCAAGGTTCTTGAAACCCAATCGTCCAAAGTGAATTAAACAAAGTACAACTCACTACCCTAAGTGGTTTAAGATGAGCAATTCGCGGCCCTAAGTGGTGTAAGACGAAGAATGCGTACTAATCAAACGAGGGTACAATTCATAGTCCTAAGCGACGTAAAATGAATAATTCGCCTCTCGAAAGCAGAATAAGACGAACAAGTAAGTACCAAAAGTATAAAAATGAGCTAATCAAAGATATAACGTGCGTAAAAAATTTAAATGAACGAAGTTGAAGCAAAAGAGATCAAATTTCATTCAAAAATACTTGAGGACCTTTCAAGTAAAAAGATACTTGAAAAATTCTCAAGTATAAGAAGTGGTGCTAGTTACAAAGGTCGACTAGCTGACCATCTTTGGAATGCAAAACAAGCTCCTTCTGGGCGAGCTATACAGAGTCCGGCGAGCTTCAGCTACTTTAACAAAAATAAAAAGCTATACTAAGAAAAACAAAGGGAAAAGTTCAAGAGCCTGGAGCTGCGGGAGCTTCAGGAGTTGGAGTGGTGGCGGCGTCGGCTGAGACGTTAGGGATGGCGACCTTGGGGTTGGCGACCTCCGTACCAGCGATTTGACCAGCTTGCGGGGAGAGGCGGGGCAACACGGTGATAGTATCAAGCTCGCTAGTGTCGAGCCTCGCATCCCCGCAAGCGTCTTGAAGTTGCTCCATGGTGGGTGGAGTTCGCAACTCTCCCTCGGCGACGTTCACTTTCGGGACCGGCACAGTGTTGATGACTTTGAAGCGCGCCAGAACGAAGTCAAGGGGAACCCCAAGCTGGGGAAGGTCGCCAATGTCCAACTCTGTCTCATCCGGGAAGGGAGCTTTGTCCAAGCACTCCTTAAAGTCACCAACCACGGCCGCCATCTCATCATCTTTGTGAGCTCGCGCCCACCAGATGGTCCTAATAACCTCAGCATAACATTGGACGAATCCTTTGTCAGAGGCCTCGACTTTCACAGCATCCAAGCTCGCCGACAAGGAGGCACATTATGAAGCTCAGCGACCTCATTAATCTTGGATGAAAGCTCATCCTTCAACTTTGAACACTCTTCGTCGACACTCTTCACCAGACCCCGCTGCAGCTCCAACTCCCTCTTAGTCACTGTATGTTCGCCAACCTCGCGTGCGAGCTTTTCAGTGAACTCTTTCTCCTTGGCTTTAATCTGGGCGTCAGCATTTCGCTGAACGGCAGCATACTTCCTTTGAAGCTCGCCCAGTTGCTCAAGGGCACTTTTCTCAGCAGCCAAAGATGCTGCGACCTTCTCCTCGGCGAGCTCTACGGACTTCTTCCATTTATCAGCAGTTTCTGCCATCTTCAAGAAGGCTTCATTCCTCTCTTGGCGACCTGCCTCCAGTTTAGACGCTTGATCGATAACCCTCTGATTGGCGAGCAGGAGCTAACTCGCATAATGCATTGAGAGTCGAGCGTTCTCGATCAGGTTATGTCTCTCCAAGGTCACCAATTGAGAAGTTGACCAGTACCTCGGCACCTCACTCACGGTGTTCCGAGCAAGGCCGGTGTGGATATTGCGCATGGAGGTCAGAGATCGAGATCGCTCATAGGAGTGAAGAGCTTCATGCCTATAAGGATAAGCAATGGAGGTGTATCTGAGAGATTAAAACACTTATATTATTAAGTGGAAATATAAAATAATACAAGGACACGGAATTATAGGGCGATCTACTTACTTGACTCTCTCGGGATCCCAACCAAGAACTGTGTCATTGGTCACTTGAACCCCGAAGGGTGATTGGGAAGGTGGCAACCTTGGTGTAGGGGCGAGTGCCAAAGGAGCCTTGGACTGAGCAGATCCACCCTAGCCAGATCTTGTCGTAGCCCGCCCAGTTAGGTCAGATTCCTCATCTTGCAAGGCGAACTTAGTCCTCTTACGACCTTGAGGATCCTCGTCACCCGCTCTTGACCCATCACCCCTTTGAAGGCCCCTCTTTGATTGGTGAGAAGCTCGCTCGGAGGTAGGAGAACCTCGCCCACCACCTCTGTTGGTCCGGGCAACCTGCTGTGTCTTAGCGGGTGCGGAGGTTTTTGTCAGAGCCTTGGTCGGCCCCTTTTGAGTCCCAGAGCCGCCAGCACCCCCCTTCTTTGAGGCGAGCTCCGCCTTCTTGCTCGCCTCTAAGGCAAGAGTTGATGGCATGGCCAATTTGTTGGGACGTGGGGGACCATAGTGAACCGACGAGCTAGGGTATGGTAAGCTGGGGGAATCTCAACTATTGGGAACGTGACCTAATCACCACCTGCAAAAAATTGAAGGAATGTGGTTAGCAACTTGGTGAGCTACCCACCTAATGGGTGAGCTTCATTCAGTTATAAACCTGGGAGTTCAGGACCTTGAACAGTCAGATGATGTGGCAAGGTGTGAAGCCCGGCAAGTCTAAGACAATGATGTTTGCACAGGTGGGCGACGTCTCGATCTTCCTTGCTTCGCAAATAGCATACAGCCAGCACCAAGTCAAACTCAATGACACCTCTGGTTTGCCGCGACTGGACTTGTGATGCTTTAGACCTGCAAAAGAGGGGAAATTAGATTAGTAAATCTAATTCAACCCACACACACTGAAGTAGGCGACCTACTGCTAGCCTCTCCATATTCCTCAGGAGAAAAGATTCATCCTCCTCGTCTGGAGTAATTAGTGGAAGATCGCCAATCTCCACTCATGAAGACAAACTGCTCCTTCCAGTCACGGATCTTGTTGGGAAGAATCCCCAAAAATTTCTCTCCTGGGCGAGGTTTGAGGTAATAGTACCCATTACCATCCTTCGCTTGGCGAGTCACGGTAAATAGCTCGCCGATATCCACAGAAGTTAGCCGATTCTCATATTCTTCCAATCCAAAGATCGACAAGGTCGCCAACAAACTGCTCCAGGCGTTCGGAGTGAGCTGAGTAATGGCGAGGTTGTTGTCGAGGAGGAACTGACCAATAATCAGGTGCAAGGGCAATGTAAGCCCGGCCACGAGAGTGTGCACAGCCCGCTCCTTCTTCTGAGGTGCATACAGGAAAATATCGAGTGGGATCCGATACTTCTCACGGAGTTGGAAAAGTTGGTACTCGTTAATAACGCTCTGGACCCCGCTCACCTTATAGTTGGACTTATCCTTCGCGTCCCGAAAAGTTCGCTCAGGAAGGTCAAAGGTCACCACGTTATCGACGATGTACACCTCCTAATCGAAGGCATGCACCACATCGTTAGAAACTTGATGCTCGGGAAGTTAGGGAAAAGGAAAGCCAATGGACTGAAAGCAGTCAATTGTGACCTCCTCAAGGTCGCCTCCTTGTTCACCCACTTCGGCGACCTCCTCCTCCTCCTCAGCGACCTCTTCATTGCCGCTAGCCTCTCTCTCTTCAGGGGCGACCTCCTCCTCGTCCCCCTAAACCTCGCAATAGACAGAGCTGGAAGCTTTTTCATTTGGTTCCGATCGAATCTCACCCGAAAGCTCGCCATGAGTTGGGTGAGCTACTGAAAGAGTTTTTCATTTTTGGGGTTGTGGTTTGAAAGAGTTTTGCTTGATGACTGAGTCGACATGGTTAAGGCGGGGTTCTAAATATTCTAAGTCCAAAGAAAGTCTCAGACGCCGGAGTCTTGGAGTATAGGCGATCGAAAAATTCAAAAGTCACCGGAAATATGCGGAATTTCCAGAAACTGGGAAGAAATAAAGGAAAGCACACAAAGAAATCTGCAAAAGAAAGAGATGAAGGAAAAAGAAATGGATTATCTACCTTGAAGAATCCCCAAATTTCATTGGAAGCAAAGGAAATAATTGCCGGAAATTGCTCTGAAAATCTGAAGGAGTAAAAGTGTAAAATGAGTTCGTTTTCTAGTATTTATAGACACGAGGGCGAGCTTCAATATTCAGAGAGATCGAGGACCTATATGCAAAGATTAGAAAGTAGTGGTATGATGGGCGCGGTAAATGAGACCTAAAAAGGTGTGCTCGATGCCTTGATTCTCGCTCCACATCAGCACTCCAACCGCCACAAGGAATCTCGCCCAGAAGCTCGTCATCCAACTAGGGAATAGTTCGCCATCACTCGAGCCTTCGTCTATAAAGATAAATCAGCTCTCCCACACATTAGAAATATCATGATGTGAGCGAGCTGGGGGCAAATGTTGATAGGCGAACTACCCTAAGATGATTATGAGATTAATTTAATAGGGTTAAGTAGGTCGCCAACTCACTGGGAAGATGCAACGTCGGTGCTGACTAAAGTCAACATTGGGGAAGGTCGCCTAGAAGAGAAAGAAGCTCGCCCAGATGCTCAACAGCCCAGGTCAAACTTCCAGCTAGACAAGTGAGAGAGAAGCTCGCAGGCGAGCTTGCCCTCTGAAGGGTAGCTTGCCCATGTTCATGGAGACCGAGCACCAGTCCACCTCTGCATTGCACCGAAACAACACAAGGCCTTGAAGCTCGCCTAGACTAGGGACATAGATAGCGTGCATATAAGAAGTAGACAGACATGTAGTAGGACGAAGCTTGGTAAAGGAAAGCATTGTAGTGAGTAAAGACAAGTGTCAAGGACACTTGTCAACACCTCAAGCCAAGTAGGCTAATAAGGTGCCACCTCACACATGCAAACCTATAAATATGTCTCACATGTATCTTTCTCTCTCTAAGCTTTTATAATACAACAACTACTTTCTCTCACTAACTCTCTACTCTCTCTCTCTACTTCAATATCCAAGAACACAATTTTACTTTTGATTATTGTTTGATAGATTCCAAAAATAAACAGCCATTAATTACATCATTAGATAAATCTATCAACATATTGTATATGTAAAATAGTTGAACTTATATTTGTAATTAAATTTAACATATATACATAAATTTGAACTTCAGAATAAACCACTTTGAACTTAACATGATTCTAATATGAACAAAAAACATTGACAATAACATAAATAGAGGGTCCATCATTGTAAATACATAGTTAAAAATGATGATAAAAAATGAAGCATTAAATTTTATTACATAAAATATGATTAAAAGGTCTAGTTGTTAATACACACTTTTAAGAAACTTATAGAAAGAACTAGATATTTAACTTAAGAACTATGGATGATATGGCATTTCTTGTTCTATGTTGTGTTAAATTATTATTTGAAATTATGTTAATACAACACATCTTTACGACTATTGTATATGTAATAAAAGTGAACTTAATTTTGTAATTAAATTTAACATATATACATATATTTGAACTTCAGAATAAACCTTTTTGAACTTAACATGATTTTACTATGAAAAAAAGAAAAATGATAATAACATAAATATAGGGTCCATCATAGTGAATACATAGTGAAAAATTATGATAAAAAATCAAACCATTGAATTTTATTACATAAAATATGACTTAAAGGGTCTAGGGTCTTAATAATTCTTTAAATACTTCTTTAAATCAACTATTATCCGAGATATAATTTTATTATATTGAAATTGGATGCAATCATTAGAAATGACATGCATTTTTTAACACAACAGAGAATAAAAATGCAAATATCATATAGAATGCTATGAGTTGGGATATTTTTGTGCAATTGTAATATTTTATAAAAATAATAAAAAATAATAATTAAATTTCTTAATTATTGCTGACATTAAACTAATAATACAAAAAAATCAACTCCAACTAAATATATACAATCTTTTACATGTATTTGTAATATATGTCAATACCCAAAGGAATTCAATAGTGATATGCGATTCTTATTCTATATTTGGGTAAAATTATTATTTGAAATTATTATGTTTAATACAACACAATAAAAAATATGGATAATATGGCATTTCTTGTTCTATATTGAGTTAAATTAATATTTGAAATTATGTTAATACAATACATCTTTACGACTATTGTATATGTAAAATAGTTGAACTTATATTTGTAATTATATTTAACATATATACATAAATTTGAACTTTAAAATAAACCACTTTGAACTTAACATGATTTTAATATGAACAAAGAACATAGACAATAACATAAATATAGGGTCCATCACAGTAGCACGTAGCGAAATACTTATAGGTAAAAGATCAAACCATTCAATGGCATTACATGCAATAACACTTAAAAAGGTCTAAAATCTTAATAATTATTTTAAAAAAATTTATATCAACAATTATCCACATTATAATTTGAATATATTGAAATTGGATGCACTCATTACTATAAATAACAAGCATTTTTTTAACACAAAACAAGAAGAAATGCAAATAACATATATAAAAATAATAAAAAATATTAATTAAATTTCTTAATTATTGTTAACCTTAAACTAATATAAACCCAAAAACGTAAACCTCAAAAAATATATTAATTGTGTTTCATTGAATTTTTTATTTGTATTTAAATTTTGAAAATTAATGTTTTTTACATTTATTCATTAGGCTATTTTCTTTTTTTTTTTTACACTATTTATCATTCAATGGATTGAACTTGTAATATAATTATAGAACTTCGGTTATAGATAAAAATGAACTTATATTACATAAATCTGACTAACCATATTGTTGATAAGATTTAGTAATCGTCGGATTATGGCTGTTTAATCTCGTAATCTTACCAAACAATAACAAGAATTAAGAATTGTTCTTGTGGGTTATGAATATAGAGAGAGAGAGTGAGAGCTTAGAGTGAGAAAGTATGTGTGTATTATAAAATTTAGAGAGAGAAAGATACAAGAGGGACATATTTATAGGTTTGCATGTGTGAGGTGGCACCTTGTGAGCCTATTTGACTTTAGGTGTTGACAAGTGTCCTTGACACTTGTCTTTGTTCACTTTTCATGATACCTTTACAAAGCTTGTCCTACCACACATCTACTAGCTTCTTATACACACGCTGTTAATGCCCTGGTCTAGGCGAGCTTCAAGGCCTTGTGTTGTTTCGGCGCAATGTAGAGGTGGACTGGTGTTCGGCCTCCATGAATATGGGCGAGCTACCCTTCGGAGGGCGAGCTCGCCTATGAGCTTCTTTCTCAAGTGTCTAGCTGGACGTTTGACTTGGGCTGTTGAGCATCTGGGCGAGCTTCTTTCTCTTCTGGGTGACCTTCCCCAATGTTGACTTTAGTCAGCACCGACGTTGTATCTTCCCAGCAAGTTGGCGACCTTCTTAACCCTGTTTAATTAATCTCATAATCATCTTAGGGTAGTTCGCCTATCAACATTTGTCCCCCAGCTCGCTCACATCATGATATTTCTAATGTGTGGACAAGCTGATTTGTCTTTATAGACGAAGGCTCGAGTGTAGGCGAACTATTCCTTAGTTGGATGCCGAGCTTCTGGGCGAGCTTCCTTGTGGCGGTTGGAGTCCTGACGCGGAGCGAGAATCAAGGCGTTGTGCACGCCTTTTTAGGCCTTATTTCCCGCGCCCATTATGACAATACTTTCAAATTGTTTGCACATTGGTCCCCGCACTATTCGGATATTATAGCTCGCCCAATGTCTATAAATAGGATAGGATAAGTTCAGTTTTCACTTTTCACCTTTCCAATTTCCTGAGCTTTTTCCGGTGATTGTTAACCTTTGCTTCCTACAGATTTTCAAGAACTCTTCGAGGTAGAACACAAATTTCTTCTTCTTTCTTACACTTTTATTGCAGATTCTTTTTTATTTCTTTGAGTTTCTGGACACTTCGTATATTTTCGGCAACTTTTCGTGTTTTTCCGGCCATCTCTTTTGGGTTTTACGACCGTCGCTATTTACAGTACTTCCACCATTTCACTTTAACCATGTCTGACCAATCTTCGAGCAAAACTCTCTCGAATCGTAACCCTGGAAAGCAACCCATGACTGACAGTGGCCTGATTCCCCAAAAAACCCCGATCCTTATTGAGTCCGGATTTGAAGCCGGTTCAGTAGCTCGCCCGACTCGTGGTGAGATTTCGGGTGAGGTTCGATCGGAACCAAATGAGAAGGCTTCCAGCTCAGTCTACCGTGAGGTTTGGGATGACGAAAGGGAGGTCGCCCCTGAAGAGAGAATTGCCAGTGGCAACGAGCAGGTCGCCGAGGAGGATGAAGAGGTCGCTGAGGCGGGTGAAAAGGTCGCCGAAGTGGGCGAGCCAGAGGGCGACCTTGAGGAAGTCACCACTGATTGGCTGCAAACCATTGGGTTTTCCTTTCCTCAACTTCCAGAACATCAAATCGCTAATGATGTGGTGTACGCGTTTGATTGGGAAGAATATGTTACTGAGCATGTGGCGAGCTTCCCCTTCCCTGAGTGACTTTTTCGCGATGCGGTGAACAAATCCGATTATAAAGCGAGCGATGTTCAGAGCTTTATAAACGAGTATCAACTCTCTCAGCTTCGTGAGAAATATCGAATCCCACTCGATATCTTTTTGTATGCTCCACAGAAATAAGAGCGAGTTGACGCGCCTCCAGCTGCGTTGTCGGCCATTAATGTTCATACACTCGAGGCTGGGCTTACATTGCCCTTGCACCCGATTATCGGTCAATTCCTATTAGACAACAACCTCGTCATTACTCAGCTCACCCCGAATGCGTGGAACAGCTTGTTAGCGACGTTGGCAATCTTTGGATTGGAAGGGTATGAAAACCGACTAACCACGGCAGAGATTAACGAACTGTTCACCGTAACCCGGCAAGCAAAGGATGGCAAGGGTTATTATTATCTCAAAGCTCTCCCGGGTGAGAAGTTTTTGGGAATCCTTCCCAATAAGATCCGTGACTGGAAGGAGCAGTTCGTCTTCATGGGCGGAGATTGGCGAGCTTCTACCAACTATTCCGGACGATGAGGACGAATTTTTTCTCCCAAGGAATATGGAGAGGCTAGCAGTAGGTCGCCTACTTCAGTGTGTGTGGGTTGAATTAGATTTACTAATCTAATTTCCCTTCTTCTTGCAGGTTTAAAGCACCACAAGTCCAGCGGCGGCAAACCTGAGTTGTCAATTGAATTCGACTTGGTGCGGGCTGTTTGCTACTTGAGGAGCCAGGAGGATCGAGACGTCGCTCACCTGTGCCAACACCATTATCTTAGACTTGCCGGACTTCACACCTTGCCGCATCATCTTACGGTTCAAGGTCCTGAGCTCCCAGGTTTACAACTCACTGAAGCTCGCCAATTAGGTGGGTAGCTCGCCAAGTTGCTAAACTTATTTTTTCCATTTCTGCAGGTGGTGTTTGGGTTGCATTCCCAACGGTCGAAATCCCCAAAACCTATCACATATTAGCTCGCCGGCACGCCATGGGTCCACCACGCCCAAATAGGTTGGCTTTGCCATCGGCTCTCGCCTTAGAGGGGAGTAAAAAGGCAGAAGTTGCCGCCAAGAAGGGTGACGCTGGTGGCTCCGGGACTCAAAAGGCCGCCACTAAAAAGGCTCCTCAGGTCACCTGGACCACTAGGGGAGGCGGACGAACTGGAGTAACACCTGACCGAACTTCTCATCAATCGAAGAGGGGCCTTCACCGTGGTGATGGGTCCCGAGTTGGCGAGGGTGAAGCGCAAGCTCGCAAGAAAGCTCGGACTCTTCTTCGAGATGAGGAGGAATCCGAACACGCTGAGCGGGCTGATACAAGGTCGGCACACGGTGGATCCACCCACTCAACTGCTCCACTGGCAATCACACCTATTCAAAGGTCGCCACCTTCCTCATCTCCCTTTGGAGTACAACTGACGGATGATATAGTCTTGGGCTGGGATCCCGAGAGAGTTCAGTAAGTAGCTCGCCCAATACCTCTGCTTCCTTGTATTACTCTTTACTTTCACTTAATAATTTGAGTGTTTTAACCTCGCAACTACGCCTCCATTGCTCACCCCAACAGGCATGAGGCCCTTCATTCCTATGAGCGATCTCGCTCTCTCACCTCAATGCAGAATCTTCCAAGGGGTTTCGCCCAGTAGACCGTCAGCGAGAATCCATGATACTGGTCTACTCTTCAACTGGCGACCTTAGAGAACCAGAGCCTGATTGAAAAAGCTCAGCTCTCAATGCATTATGCAAGCGGTCTTTTGCTTGCTAATCAAAGGGTAATCGACCAGGCGACTCAATTGGAAGCAGGTCGCCAGGAAAAGAATGTGGCTTATCTGAAGCTGGCGGAGACTGCTGACAAACTGAAGAAGGTTGTGGAGCTCGCTGAGGAAAAAACCGCTGCTGCCTTAGCATCTGAGCAGAGTGCACTTGAGAACCTCGGCGAACTTCAGTGCAAGCTTGCCGCGATCCAGAGGAACATGGACACACAAATCAAAGCCAAGGAAGAGGAGTTCGCCGAGAAGCTCGCGCGTGAGGTGGGCGAGCACACTGTGACCAAGAGGGATCTGGAGCTACAGTGTGGCCTGGTCAAGAGTACTGATGAGGAGTGCTCGAAGCTGAGGGATGAACTCTCGGCCAAAATAAATGAGGTTGCCGAGCTCCGTAACGATGTCTCCTCCTCGGTGAACTTGGATGTCATAAAAGTTGAGGCCTCTGACAAAGGATTCGTCCAATGTTATGCCGAGGTTTTGAGGACCATTTGGTGGGCGCGAGCTCACAAGGATGATGAGGTGGAGGCCGTGGTGGATGACTTTAAGGAGTGCTTGGATAAGGCCGCCTTCCCGGACGAGACTGAGTTGGACATTGGCGACCTTCCTCAACTCAGGATTCCTCTCGACTTCATTCTGGCACGCTTCAAAGTCATCAACACCGTGCCCATCTCGGAATTGAACGTCACGGAGGAGGAGGTCACCGAGGAAGAAGAGCGGACCCCCCACCATAGCACAACTTCAAGAAGCCTGGGGGGATACCATGCTGAATTTGGGGGAGCTGGACACCAGTGGGTGTACTGGCAACATTACCACATTGCCCAGGCTATCTCCCCCAGATGGCAAAAATGTTGGTGGGAGGTCGCCCCTCAGGTTGCCGATCCCGAGGTTCCCGCCAATGTTGTTGCCACTCCTGCTGCTCCGGACTGTTGATGTTGTCATCTTAGCATAGCTTTTTATTTTTGCCAAGTCATAGTAGCTCGCCAGGCTGTGTATAGCTCGCCCCGAAGGAGCTATTTTTGTAGTTTAAAGATGGTCAGCTAGCCGACCTTTGTGGCTAGCACAACTTCTTATACTTGAGAATTTTTCAGGTATCTTCTTACTTGAAAGGTTCTCAAGTACTTTTGAATGGAATTCGATCCTTTTTGCTTCAACTTCGTTCATTTAAATTTTTACGCACGTTATATGTTTGATTAGCTTGTTTTTATATTTTTGGTACTTATTTGTTCGTCTTACTCTACTTTTGAGAAGCGAATCGTTCATTTTATGTCGCTTAGGACTACGAATTGTACCTTCGTTTGACTAGTACGTATTCTTCGTCTTACACCACTTAGAATTGCGAATTGCTCGTCTTAAACCACTTAGGGTAGCGAGTTATACTTTGTTTAATTCACTTTGGGCGATTGGGTTTCATGAACATTGCCTTAGACACTTTAACCGTCTTTTTGTGAGTTTTTGTAACTTAGGGCAGTAGGTGATTAGTGATCCTTTAAGAAGGACACCTTCGCTAACCTTGGGCAGTTTGGCCTTTGCCTTTGAGCTTTTAGATTATAACATTTGGGACCTCAGTCCTTTTGTATTACGAAGCTTCGAACAGTTGATATTTCTGAAAATTTCTAACTTCATTTAGTAACGTAATTTACATAGGTTGCACTCAACATTTCTGGTGCGAACCTTCGACTAGTCTATTACAAAATTATGATCTACTGATAAACCTTCTTCAAATGTGCTGCACTCCAAGTGTATGTTGAGGCATTTCCTTCCGCGTCTTCGAGGTCATATGTCCCGTTTGCCCAAGCTGCGGTGGCTCGAAATGGTCCTTCCCAATTCAGCCCGAATACACCCAGTGGAGTTGCCAATTTCTTCCTTTGTACTAAATCCCCAATCTTGAACTTTCGATCTCGAACCTGGGAATTATAGTACTTCTCCGCTCTACGCTTGTAGGTGGCATTCTTCATTTCCGACGAAGCTCTAGTTTCTTCAAGCAAGTCTTTCTCCACTGCTAAAGCTTCATCGTTTTCTTTTTCATCGTATCCCACCACCTTCCAAGTCTTGTTCTGAATTTCTACCGGCACCATTGCTTCTGTCCCAAAAGCTAAAGCAAAGGGTGTTTCTCCGGTGCTTGCTCGATATGATGTTCTATATGACCATAGAACCTCCGGGAGTTCGTCTGCCCAGCTTCCTTTCTTATCTTCGAGACACAACTTTATTACATGCTTTAAAATTTTGTTCACCGCTTCTACCTGACCGTTCGACTGCGGATGGTACGGAGTTGAGTAGTGCTTCTTTATGTTCCACGAACAGCAAAATTCTCTCAACTTCTTACCGTCGAACTGCCTTCCATTATCTGTTACAATTGACTACGGAAGTCCAAATCGGCATATCATATTCTTCCATATGACACTGATCATCTTCTCTTGCGTCACAGTCGTAAGGGCCTCAGCTTCAGCCCATTTAATGTAATAATCCACTGCTACTACAGGGAACTTTACACCGCCCCTGCCAGGTGGAAATGAGCCGAACAAGTCGATACCCCATTTTGCAAAGGGCCATGGGCTGAAGACCGACTTAAGTTGAGTAGCTGGGGAGTGGATATTAGCTGCGAAAAGTTGACACTTTCGGCACTTCCGCGCGAAGCTAATGGCATTTTTGCGAAGAGTGGGCCAGTAGTACCCCTGTATGATCGTCTTGTATGCCAAAGCTTGCCCCCCAGCATGACTTCCGCAAATTCCTTCGTGAATTTCTTCTAACACCTCGAACCCTTACTTTTTTGATAAGCATTTGAGTAGGGGTAGAGAGAATCCACGTTTGTAGAGTTGGTTGTCTACCAACGTGTATCTAGCTGCTTGCTTCACATGCCGACTAGCTTCCCATGCATCTTCAGGGATTATTTCGTCCTTCAAGTACTTTTGGATCGGAGTGCACCAAACTTCACCATCTTCCTGCCCCCCACTGGACGTTTGATTTATTTTATAATCAGATGTCGAGGGGTTTTTTAGCTTGGTGATGACAACCTCCGTGAGTTCTACTTCGTCGTTGCTGGTAGCTAGTCGGGCTAGAGCGTCAGCTTGGGTATTTTCCTGCCTTGGGATCTGATTGATGTAAACTTGCGTAAACATCGAGATTAGATGTGCAACTATCTTCTGGTACATCATCATCTACTGGTCTTTTGCTTCGTACTCCCCCCGGACTTGGGATATTATTAGCTGGGAATCTCCAAAAATCTGAAGGTTAGTTGCCCCCACAACTAATGATAACCTAAGTCCGGCTATCAATGCTTTGTACTCCGCCTCATTGTTTGTTGCTCTGAAGTCGAACCGGATTGCGGAGGTGAAGACTTGCCTATCAGGGCTGATCAAAACTACACCGGCTCCTTCGGCTGTGCTAGTTGATGATCCGTCAACGTAGAGGTGCCACGGTGCTATACGCCCCATCGTCGGATCTTGCGGGAAAATTAGCTCGATGATGAAATCGGCGAGTGCTTGTCCCTTAATCGCTGTTCGTGGTGCGTAGGTTATACCGTATTGGCTAACTTCTAGTGACCATTTCAACAAGCGTCCTGCAGTGTCTGGCCGATGTAGTATTTGTCGTAGCGGGAACGTTGTCAACACCTCTACTGGATGGTCGAAGAAGTAGGGCCGTAATTTTCTAACACTCATCACCAGTGCATAGGCTAGCTTCTCTGTTGGGGTATACCGCAACTCAGCTTCGTGTAGGACTTGGCTCACGTAGTACACTGGTAGGTGTGTTTTGCCCTCTTCTCGGACCAGGAAGGAGCTAATGGCAACTTCTGATGCAGCAAGGTACATGTATAGCTTTTCTCCAGGGACTGGCTTCGACAGGATTTGAGTATTCGCCAGGTATGCTTTGATGTCTTCAAAGGCTCGTTGGCATTCATTCGTCCATTTAAAGTGGTTTTTGAGATGGAGTTTGTTGGCCTTAACTACTTCTTTGTATCTAAGTGTGTTTGCCTTGATTGCCTCAAAAAATGGACGACTCCGATCGCCGACCTAGAGATGAATCAGTTTAAAGCCGCCAAACACCCGGTCAATCTTTGAATTTTTGGAACTGTATCGGGTGCTTTCATCTCGATGATGCATTTGACCTGCGTTGGATTGACTTCTATCCCTCTTTGGCTCACCAGATGTCCCAGGAACTTTCCTGAATGTACGCCGAAGCTGTTCTTCTTGGGGTTCAACTTCATGTTGTAGTGGCGTAGTGTGTCAAAAGTTTACTTTAGGTGGTCGAGGTGATCCTCCTTTCGTAAACTCTTTACAACTATGTCGTCCACGTAGACCTCCATGGTATGGCCGATGTGTTGATCAAACATCTTGTTCACCAACCTTTGGTAGGTAGCTCCGGCGTTTATAAGTCCGAACGACATCCTCTCCCAGCAGTACATGTTCTTGTTGGTATAGAACGCTGTATGTTCCTGGTTATCCGGGTGCATTGCTATCTGGTGATAGCCTGCAAAGGCGTCCATGAACGTCATCATCTCGTGGCTTGCAGTGCTATCTACAAGTTGATCAATGTGTGGCAACAGAAAGTTGTCTTTCGGGCACGTCTTGCTTAGGTCTGTGAAGTCGATGCACAGTCTCCACGTTCCAATGGGCTTCTTCACCAGGACTGGGTTTGCGACCCATTGCGGGCACAAGGCTTCCTTGATCAACTTGTTGTCCAAAAACTTCTTAACCTCTGTGGTTAAATCTTCGTACTTGTCCGGTCCGTACTTCCTTTGTTTTTGGTGCATAGGTTTCCTCGTTGGATATATGTTGAGTCGTTGACATGCGTGCTCCAACGGGATCCCCGTCATATCTTCGTGGGACCAGGCACACACGTCCAGGTTGGACGTAAGAAACAACTCCATCTTTGACCGGTACGGTTCTAGCAATTCAGAACCTATGAAAAGTTCCAAGTCTCTCTCCGAGTCTACCGGGACCGCCGTCAGTTCCTCCACGGGAGTGGCTTTCCTCTTCTGATTTTTCCACCTTGGGTCCTTCAAGAACTCGTCCTAGTTCTCCATCATCATTGGTTCGTGGCCAATTCGAGGCTCGAGGTCATCACCACCTTCTCCAACTTGGATAGGTTCATCAACTTTTCCAGCTTCTTGTGAAGTTGCGTTGGATGGTCCCTCAACCTGGGATGGTTCTGCAACCTGGGGAACTTGATCAACCTCCATCGGCACTGGTTCTTGATCTCCCGCCGGTTCTCCGCCAACTTCATTAACCACCTCCATGGGTTCAGGTTGTTGTTCTTGCGCAGGTTCCTGTACTTGGCCAATTTGGGCTTCCTCAACTCCTTCCATAGGTGCTGGTTGTGTATTTTGCGCAGGTTCGGGTACTTGGTCGATCTCGGTCATTTATTCTGGAAGGTCGCCTACCTCCATCAACTCAGTTTCTGTTGAGATGATGTCTAGGATTTTTGGCTCGTCTGCCGGAATCTGTACATCTTCTTCAATGATGTGAACCTGCATTACAGCTTTCTTTGCTCGGCCATCTTTGATTTGAAGCAAACATTCACGGGTCTTTTTCTGGTAACCTTTAACTGTTCCAGCACCTTTAGGAGTTGGAAACTTAAGACAATAGTAGTAGGTCGAACACGCCGCTTTAAATTCATTAATAAAAGGGCGGCCAAGAAACCCGTTGTAGGTAGACTGCTGGTCGACAATGAGGAAATCTACTAACCTAGTCAGTCTCCTCTCAGGGTCCTCGGCCGATACAAGTTGGACGCTCAACCTAATCTGGCCTACGGGGACGGTTATAGCTTCTGTGAACCCCATTATCCTAGCATTACTAGGTTCTATATATGACTCAAAATCACCTAAGGCATCTAAGGTGGATTTGAATAGGATGTTGGTGAATGAGCCGGTGTCCACAAGCAGCCTGTGAACTCGGACGTTCATGATGTTGGCGCTTATCACCGAGTCGTTATGGGGAGTTAGAATCCCCTCCAAGTCCGTCGAAGAGAATGTAAGTTCGACTGTTGGCTGGCTGGCGGGCTTGGAGCTGGAGCTGCCTTCTTGCACTTGGTTTATGGCCCGAACCTCGGCCTTCCTCTGTCTTTTGGAGATGGAGGATCTTCCATCCTTGAGACCTCCGACAGCTCCGATCACTTCTTCGAGAACAAGGAGTTCTCGGGTCAGTTCTTGATCTTGTTGAGGTTGAGGAGGTGCCCTACGTCTATGTCGAGGTTCACGTCGATCTTCATCCTCCTCTTCGTCATCTGACACCTCCGCCCTCTCAATCCTGGTTCTTTTTGCTGGTGCCTTTTTCACGAACTCGGCCAACTTCCCATCCTCGTAAAATTTCCATAACTGCTTGAGGAGGTCGCGGCATTCACTGGTGAAGTGGTCGATCGATTGATGGTAGGCATAGAATTTATTGGGGTTTAGCTTGGTGCGGTCCTGACGAATCCTCCTTGGTTCGTTCAACATGGCCTTGTCCTTGACCTCAGCAAAAACCTGGTCAACGGAGACGGTGAGTACTTGGTTGAGCTTCTCTTTGAACTCGTCTCCGTCACCGAAAGCTTTCAAGTTCCGGGGAGCTTTATATGTGCCCCCGGACTTCTTCCCATGTGGCTTCTTTTCCTCTGAGGCACCAACCTCTTTCAGTAGTGCCTCCTGCATAGCCACAAACACCCCAGCTTTGTGTCGAAACTCGGTGTAAGTGTTTGGGCATGCGAGGTGCATTTCCCTCTAGAGTTCGGTGCCTTTCTTAAGTCTAGCCATCACTGCAACTATCTTTGTGTCCTTGCTTACCGGCTCACCTTCCAGCAGTATCTTGTCGAACCTTTCCAAGTACTGCTGGTCAGTCTCATTCTCGCATTGATGTATGTTGGTGAGTTGATGCTTTTGGGTCAAGTAAGACCCGAAGCTGGAAAAGTGTGACAAAAATTCCCACGTCAGTTAGCCGAATGAGTGAATCGAACCCGGGGTAAGGGATGAGAACCAGCGGTGACCTCGATCCCTAAGGGTCAGCGGATAGTTCCGGCACTGAGTGGCTTCAGTGGCACCCACCGAGATCATGTAGTCCGCATACTTGGCCAGGTGGACCTTCGGGTCTGATTCGCCCTCGTATGCGGACATCACCGGAAATTATATCTTCTTCTGAACCGGTACTTTTAGGATGACAGGTGCTAACGGGGATGTAGGG
>JAPKLY010000381.1:305947-345528 GCA_026898435.1 Prunella vulgaris | reverse complement strand
GGTCATGAGCGGACCTACGAGGCTGTAGGTCTGATTCTTCCCTCCGGGATGAAGCAGGGGCAGGTACACGTTCCACTTCCCTTTCTCTGGGCCCCAACCTTCCTTGGAGGACCTCTCTTTCCTGAGATTGGTGGGTGGCAGATACCTCCGTGTAAGCAGTAGCACGCTCGTTCTGTGAACCCAGTCTATCTGCCACCTTGGCCTTCCCGGTACGTTCACGATATTGGCGAGCTCGATCAGAGCTTGCCTCTTGCTCGGCTGGAAGCTCGCTGGCTTGTCCCCAGGTTTGAGTGGCCTGAGTCTGCCTATTTGTATGTCCTCGAGTCTCATTATCTGGAGTTCGCCGGGTACTATGGCAAGCTCATCTTGTTGTCTTTGCTGCAACCTCTGCAGGGCAGCAATTGTGCGTTGAAGCTCGTCGGGATTGTTGGCGAGGTCCCTTAAGGTAGGGTTCAATTCATCTGGAGCCCCAGTAGCTAGCGGGGAGCTCGCGGGGCGTCGTTCTTTTATGGAGCTCGGCGCGAGGTCTCCCCATCTTTGTCCCTTCCACCTTCTCGTAGTTGCCGAGGTTTGTTCCTCTGACATTTTAGTATTTTGTTGAGAAGGTCGTCAAGGTCATCGGTTCCCAGTCAAGGTAAATTTATTCGAAGTCCAATCTAGCCTTGCATGCAAATGTATTGTCCAGAATTTGGTTTATTCGTTCACACACACGCGTTTAGGGTTCGTTTTGTTATGTTTTTAGCCTGGAATTCTGGGAATTAAACCGGAAACTAGAAATTTTAGTATATCTTCAAGGTGTTCTTGGCTTTTGTCAAGAAAACATGCAAATCTTCAAACAACTCTCACTTTTGCTCTCGGATTTTCTAAATTCGAAGGTTCGGACTCCTCCTTCTAGCGCCAAATTGTTGATAACATTTAGTAATTGTCGGATTATGGTTGTTTAATCTCGTAATCTTACCAAACAATAACAAAAATTAAGAATTGTTCTTGTGGGTTATGAATATAGAGAGAGAGTGAGAGCTTAGAGTGAGAAAGTATGTGTGTATTATAAAACTCAGAGAGAGAAAGATACAAGAGGGACATATTTATAGGTTTGCATGTGTGAGGTGGCACATTGTGAGCCTATTTGGCTATAGGTGTTGACAAGTGTCCTTGACACTTGTCTTTGTTGACTTTTCATGCTACCTTTACAAAGCTTGTCCTACCACACATCTACTAGCTTCTTATACACACGCTGTTAATGCCCTGGTCTAGGCGAGCTTTAAGGCCTTGTGTTGTTTCGACGCAATGTAGAGGTGGGCTGGTGTTCGGCCTCCATGAATATGGGCAAGCTACCCTTCGGAGGGTGAGCTCGCCTACAAGCTTCTTTCTCACGTGTCTAGCTGGACGTTTGACTTGGGTTGTTGAGCATCTGGGCGAGCTTCTTTCTCTTTTGGGCGACCTTCCCCAATGTTGACTTTAGTCAGCATCGACGTTGCATCTTCCCAGCAAGTTGGCGACCTTCTTAACCCTGTTTAATTAATCTCATAATCATCTTACTGTAGTTCGCCTATCAACACATATGTTTTACAAAACAGGCCAAATATTCAAACTTTGTACATATATTTGAAATATGTCAATACCAAAAGGAATATAATAGTGTATTTTTTTTTTTTTTTTAAGGTTAAATTTTAATGAATGAGTTGAACTGGAAACGAAAATTTGATGTTGAAACCTATTAATAGAACTTATATTAGCCAACATCTACATAACCATTCACTTTTACATGACCAGCAAAATGAACAAGAGGAAGAGAATTCAAATCGGTTCCTTTTCGAAATACATGGCAAGAGGAAGAGGAAGGAAATGAAGCTCCACAACGGCAGTAACCTGTGGAAAAAAAATATAACCGATTAAAAAAGAAGAAACCCATAGCGAAATAAAAAAATGTAAAACAAAAATTAAATTAATAAATCAATTGGTCGAAATTAAACCCGTAACTACAATAGGTCATACGAAATACGGACGTCAGATATGAATTGGTCGGAAATCAAAACCGATTAACACAATATGGAAGATGTTATACACTATATTTTGTAGGATATTAGGCTAAGTGTAAATATTATTTGGGTAGTGGCCTGCCAACAAGATTTCTTAAAAGTATGTACGTAGGAGCCAATTTCCCTTATAATAATTATAAAATCATAACATCTAATAAACCTAGTATTCTACTATGTGCAAAATTCGTTCAAGAATAATTCTTGTAGTTTTTAATGAGTAGGTAGTTTTCTATGTACAAAATGTACCATGCAATTTATATTTTTTGAAAAGTCACACAATTAGCAAAAAGTTAATTTAATCTGAGATGATTTTTAGTATAAACAAAACAAATTTTGATAATAACAAGAATTTTTTTTAAAATGCACTTGAATTGCATTATTTATTTTAGGAATAATTACAAGATGCAACACTTTTAATGTTCATATTTCAAAACACAACACACATAATCTCATATTTTAAAAAATAATATTTTATTACAAAATACAACACTTTTTCCATCAATAAATTAATTTTTATAAATTTGTGTGTCACGTCATTCTCTCTCCTTTTTGTTTTTTTCTTTGACCATGTCTCACTCATCTTTCTTTCTCTTTCCTAACGCCCACTTTCCTCTTTTCTCTCTCTTTTCGGTTGTGACTTTTTTAAAGTGAAACTGATAAAAAAAAAATTGATGTACAATTAATGGCACGAATATATTACTTCTTCCAGATTTAGTAATACAAAATTTCTGCGTTGAAGCATAATAATATTAATTATAAAAGTGATGTATAGTAAGTCATATTCAAATTCAGTAATAAATATTTCAAATTTTATAGGTACATACTTTGAATTTGAAAATTCATTTTTAGGCATTAGATATTTGACCAAGTAGAATGATATACAGGTTTGACTAATTCGTGGATGATATACAGATTTCAAATTTTCAAATTTACTAATTCGTAAATTACTAATTTATTCATAAAAGATTCAATTCCTAAATTTCCACCAAATTTTATGTTAAGTACCTTGGTGTAGATTTTGATGTGTGCAAAACATATATTTTGATTGGTTAAATTAATCTAACACTTGTTCTAAAGAAATTGGTTTTTGAAAGTTATAATTGTAAGAGAAGTCTGCAGCTGTATATTTGATCATTCTACAGTCAGATATGACCCTACAACTGTAATGTTTATCTACAACCAATTTTGTATTTTCAGGACTCTGTAGCTGCAAGATTGAAGACCCTACAGTTGGGAAGACCGTTTGAAGGAAGAGTACAAGTCCAAGATTAATTGAAGTTTATGAAGACCCTTAAGCTCATTTAATGTAGCTCTCATGCACCTACTAAATAATACTTAAGAGGAGGTTATTTCTAAAGAATCTGGAGGATAATGAAGATTAGTTTGAAGACTGCCAGAATTCTGAAGAAAATGACAATAGTACATTCAGTACTACTCTGTGTGAAGAATGAAGACCACTTCACACATGTCAATAGAGAGAGAGAGAGGAGCCTTATCCAGAATTCAAATTTGAATTCTCCAATGGATAAGTCACACCACTCAATCTATAAATAGTGGAAGTTCTTAGAGGAAGCAACAACAACAACCCTGCGCATACAAGCATTCAGCCTAAGCAAGTCTACAACCAACAAAATTTCTGAGAGAGAAAATTTTTTATTGTTCTTTGTGATTCATAGGATAGTTGGTTAGGATTTTCTTAGAAAGAATCACCTTTTTGTTGTTGTTCCCTCACTTGTTTTTATCATTTCTACTTAGTGTAGATATCTCTGTGTGAGGTTTTTAACTCTTTGTGAGTTGTTTTTCTGAGTGAATAGGGTAGTTATTATCTTTTTAGAATAGGAATCTGAGTGAACCTAGTTCTAAGGGGGAACTACTTGTATTGATCTTTGTGATATGTTCTTAGTAAATTTGGCACCTAAGTGGTGTAACAGTGGATGTAGGTTGTCTTTTTATAAACACTGAACCACTATATATACTGTCTATTTATTTTCTGTCATTTATATTTCTGTATTGCATATTTACTTACCTGTTACATTCATCATTCTTTTAAAATCAAGTGCATAAACTTTGTGTTTTTCACAAAGCTCTACAACTGTAGACTTGTCTAAGTCACTCAGCTGTTAAGTTTGTTTAAATTATTTTCATTAACACTCACTTATTTTCCGCTGCACATTAGAGTATTCTCAACACACTTTCAAGTGTGAGAATCCCTCTGATATTTTGTTTACAAGTTGTTTATTTTATTTGCAAGTTTTATAACTCTGTAGCTATAGACTTCTCTTGTCCATAGTTGTATCCTTTGTGGTCCATTTTTAAAATCTCTTGTAGACTTACTGTTTTTGAACTTATAGAGGCTACTGTAAGGTTCTAGAATCCCCTCTTTTGAAAAAGTTTGAAAATTTTATTTTGGGCTCAAGGTCTATTCACCCCCTCTAGACCTACCAACATTTTTAAATGTGGCAGTTTCCACCAAATGTGCTCCTAAACTCTCTTTTTATTAATTTCAAATTTTCTATTTTCTTTTATAATTTCTACTATTTTTCAAATTATATTTTTAATGTATATATTCAAATTCCTAAATTTATTAATTTCTATACTCTTTTTTCAAAATTATATTCCTCACTTCTTCTTTTTTAATTTTGATTTTTTTTTTTAATATTCATATTCATATTCATATTCATATATTTGGATTCTGCATATATTCAGATTTTAATTCTTATACACATATTCAAATTTTAAATCTTTTTCATATACTCATATTCAGATTTTAAATATTGAATACCTTTAATTTTTTCATACATATATTCAAATTTTAAATACTGAATATCTCTAATTTATTTTTTAATACAGATAAAATAAATGAATACAACACGTAAATTTATGAATACTGCTCATATTCAAATCCTAATTTTGAATAATTGTTTGAATACTAAAAAGAATCTTGAAAATACAAGAGAAGTTGGAAAGCCCAAGAGAAAAGAAAAGCACATTAGCCATTTTAAGTGAACAAGGAATTTATTATTATTATTTTGGATTATCAATTAGTGTCTGCAACCATTTTGACCAAGTAAAATGAGAAAAGAGAAGATTGGTACGTGGCATTGTAATAGCCATTTAATTGAAATCAGAAATTGAGAGACAATGACAGGAATGAGGGGGAAATAGGGAGAGAGAGGAGAGAGAGACCGAATTAGGAGAGAGGGAGAGTGGTGAGAGAATGGAGGGAAATAGATTTTTTATATATTTCAAATTGGATAATTTGATGGTTGCAGGTGAAGGATCCCACAAAGTGTTGCACTTTGTAATGTTAATTTCTGAGTGTTGCACTATATAATATACTTCTTATAAGTGTTGCACTATATAACTCACCATTTATTTTATTAATTTTTTTATAATAATAGGGGTAAATTTTCGAAAATGCCCAACACTCAATACACGTACCTTAACTAATTGATTGATTAGAAATAATAGTATGTAGCTAATTTTACTTAATTTGTGTTGTTATTATACTAACCTTCATCAAGCAAAAACAAAAACACAAAAAGGGGGATCAATCAATGTAGAGAGTGAAGATCAGATTGTCAACGGATCATATATAATGAAAAAAAATTACTACATATAAAATTTACGACACCGTTTTATTCAGATGTCAGTCATGTGTTACTATTTTCTGGACATTTAGGATTTATTTGGATAAATTTGAATTATTATGGGACTAAATTGAAAACGTAATATTATATCAAAATAAAAAAGTATAAAAATGGGATAAAAATAGTATTAATTCTAGGTTATGTGTCCTATTTTTTAGACGTGGCATGCTGACTCAGTAATTAAATTTAAATTTTCTCAATAAATTCAATCGTCGTTTCCATTACCGTCGAATAGCGGAACAATTGGGCGAAAATAAAGCTACAAAGATCAAGGATTTGCATATTGCACTCGAGAAATAAGGTCTAGCGCTAAAGTGGAGCTAAAACAAAGATCGACACATGAAGGTGGAGGATCGTGACAAGAGGTTACGAATGTCAACACTCTGCATGTATGAGTGTCCTTTTTTTTTAATTTCAAGTTTTAAGTTTTAAGTTTTAATTTTATGTTTTAAGTTTTTTTAATTGCAAAATTATTATTTGAAAATTAAATTTATTGAGAGAATTTACTGAGTCACGTGTCACATGTGTAAAATGGTAGAAAAGTATTCCCTCTGTCCCGCTATAAGCTGCTCGTTTCTTTTGGGCACACGAATTAAGGTAAAAGTGAAAAAGTATAAGTGATGTGATGAAAAAAGTGAAAAAATATAAGTGATGTGATGGAGAAAAGTGAAAAAGTAATGAAAATATTGTAAAAAGTATTGAAAATAATACTCCCCCCGTCCCTCTATATGTCGCTCACACCTTTTGGGCACACGAATTATGGTAAAAGTGAAAAAATATAAGTGATGTGATGGAAAAAGTAAAAAGTATAGGTGATGTGATGGAGAAAAGTGAAAAGGTAATGGAAATAGTGTAAAAAGTATTGAAAATAATAATAAAGAAGTGAATAGTAGTTTCCAAAAAATGTAAAAAAAACAAATGAACAACATATAGTAGGACGAACGAGAATGACAACATGAGTAACTTATAGTGGGACGGAGTGAGTAATAAAGAAGTGAATAGTAGTTTCCAAAAAAAGGTAAAAAAAAAAAGCAAATGAGCAACATATAGTGGGACGGACGAAAATGACAACATGAACAACTTATAGTGAGACGGAGGGAGTATATAATTTATTCATAGTATGAGACTAAATTTTTAAAAAATTAGGGGACCTAAACAAAAAGTAGAAAAGTAGTGGGGTGAAAGTGGTATTAATGGTTAATCCTATTCCACCGAAAAATAGTAACATGACTGGTACATGAACAATACGACGTCGTTTAATGCAATTTTCGGCCATTTGGGACTGATTTGGATAAATTTAAATTATTATGGAACTAAATTAAAAATGTGAATAATTATGGGACCAAAACGAAAAAGTAAAAAAGTTATTGAACTAAAATAATATTAATCCCCATGAGATGTAATAAGAAATTTTTTTGAATCAAGAATGCATAACTATTCTACAGAAAAGAATATTTTGTGGATATTAAAGGGCCAATTAGACGAATCAGATATTATATTAAAAAGAGAAGAAAAATAGAGTTATAGGAGGAATAAAGAAAGAAACAACTCCACAACCCGGAGGAACAAAGAAAGAAACAAATAGAAATAGTTGGGTCTCATTAAAAACCTAACAGTAAACCACTCTTATGGAAAAACCGGACGTAGAAAAAAAAGAGTACAACCAACTAAATCCACTTCCATAGGTCTAGGCCCAAAATACAAAGCCTTGAGGATTAACAAATTAAGAACTAAGGCTAACAAATTAAGAGCTAATTAGACTTAAACCATTTGTTGCCCAAAATTTTGGATTGACCTACGTTATACGCATCCACATGTGTTTATAGTATCTATACCTAAAGTATAATACTTCTTCCGTCCCACTATAAGTTGTTCATTTTATCATTTTGGTCTGTTCCACTATATGTTGCTCATTTGTTTTTTTCCTTTTTTGAAAATTACTATTCACTTCTTTATTATTATTTTCAATACTTTTTACACTATTTCTATTACTTATTTACTTTTTTCAATCACATCACATCACTTATACTTTTTCACTTTTATCTTAATGTGTGTGCCCAAAAGCAACGAACAATTTATACCGAGACGGAGGGAGTAATATATAAATGATAAATATGTTTCTTATTATGCACCCACCCACCACCAAAAGCCACTCAACCACCTCACTTGAAACCTTCAACCTCCATTGCGCAACCACCAAAAATTGAAGGAATCTGCCGCCTCTATTCATTGCTGCCAGAAGCCCCACCCAGCACCAACTATGGCCGCCTATTCGCCTTCAAGCTGTGTTTGTGGATGTATGAAAAAAATCAAAACCTAAATTTCGGATAAAAATTCAAAAATTGAAGTATAATTCAAAAAATTAGCTGAAAACAATTAAGGGGGCGCTTGTTTCAAATTCTTCAATGGTAATGGGAATGAAATTTCATTTTCCTTTTTTGTCCTACATATGTTGAATGTGTATTTGTATTTATGGTGGTTATATCAATAGTGTTGTGCTCCAATTTTGGAAAAAGTGGACAAAAAAGAAAGATGTTAGTTGTGATATTGAGGATTGATTGATGAGGATGATTACAAGGTGGAGATGGGGTAATCGAATGGGGGTGTTGATTATCTTATTTAGGAAGAAAAACAATGTTATGTAATGTATCTCATTTGTTCTAATTTGCTACTATAATTACTACAATTATATCTCAATTCCCATTACCATTGAAGGATTTCCATATCAAGCGCCCCCAAACTAAATTTTCCAAAATCTACAACTGCTTTCGAATGATTTATTTTTTTTCCAAAATTTAGTATTTTTTGAAACGTGTTGGCGGAGAGGACATATATACCTTGGATTTTGGAGGAAGATTAGACTTGAAGTTAGCTAAACAACTCCATTATATAATATTATATTATTGCGATGCATGAGGGCGATCGAGTGACTGTAGTGAGAGACATTCTACTTAACAAGCTTGGAGGGAAATGGAATCGGAATTTCTTGTTTGCCTTTTAATTATATCCAAAGACTGTTTCTCAGAAATTAATAGAGCTTGACACGCTCACCTTCACCATCATTACTATTCCAAAAGGAGGCGACGCACGATTTGGTTAATGAGCCTAAATCTTGGAATTTTTGTGTGTATGCAACGGGTTCCACTATATATACCTCAAATTCCTCTAAACATAATCCAACTACTAAATATACCCAATCTAAAATTCAAAATTAATCTAAAATATTAAATATACCCCACTTTTTTACTATTATATCCTTTATTATTTTTTATTAAGTCTTCTCTCCACAACTGAAAAGAAAGAAAGCAGCGCCACTCTATGATAATAAAATATTTGTGTCGTCATTTTCTCTGTTGCAACCGAATAAAATTTTATAAGGATTTAACTCATGTTTTTTCTCCATCGCGGTGCTTCCACATTATCTTCACTCCTCCAGATCTCGCCGGAGCCCTTCTTCTCCTGTCCTGAAACCACCGTTTTTGGCCATCGACTTCATCCTCCTCTAAAATTTGGATTTGTGTCTTCATCTTCCCCATTTTTCGACAGAACATATTCTGTTTCAGATATTGAACTGATTTCAATGGATATTTAGTCTCTAAAACTCTATTCCACTCTCTCAAAGTGGATAAGCTTTCTAGAAATGTCTGCTATGGAGTCAAGATCTAGACCCAATATGTTCTCATCAAAAAATTTTATGATTCATGACATTTTTAAAATATTTGATTTGGAGGAGTTCTTCTCTTAATTAAGTAAATTTTAATCTTTTTACTTTTCATTCTCTTTTACGATTTGTTTATATTTTATTAAAAATAAATATTTTTGGGGATAAGGAAGGGTTTATAAAATTTAATTTACATAAATTCTTATTTTATTTATATAAGGATATTTTAGTAATTTTAATTGGGTCTATTTTTATCTATAAATTTTTTAGGTCTGTTTAGAGTAATTTGGTGTATATATAGTGGCTCCCGTATACAACTTTTAATGAGTGTACATGTGGGTGCATGTAACTTGCACTTTTTATTGGCCCAACTCTTATTTTAGGAATTATAATTTTGTAAGTCCAATAAGATTTTAAATTTGGTTCTAATTGATATTATTTTTTTATTTTGATCGTATAAGTTTTTTAATTTTTTCAATTTGGTCTATTAAAGGCAGTGTAATTGTTCATGTGCTTATATGACATTTTATTTAATTTTTCTTGTAAAAGTGGCAAGATAATTGAATTTGAAAAAATTACAAAATAGTTCAAAAAAATGAAACTAGTTATAAATTGATTCTGTGCAAATAAAAAATACGCTTATGTGTAAAAAAAATTATGTATTCGTGCAAATATTTTGAACTAATTTATAAATATTATCACTTTTTTTAACCAATATATAACTGTTTTTTAAAGAAAAATGTATTTTTTTAAATAAAGAATTAAGATGTGAGTAATATGTATAGTCACATGGGTGTGCAAAGATATCAATCTTTTTTTTAAGTAGTGTGCAAATTTATGTGAGACATTCAAATAGGAGAAATAAAATATTGAAAAATTGCCCACTAGGTACACCACTATAAAACATTTTGCTCTAAGAAAAATAAAATTTCCTTAATTACTAAAAACACAATAGTGGGTCTCAATAATTTTTTTCTCTCTTTATGTCTCTATCTCTCTCCTCGCTCTACCATTATTAATAGGAGAAAACCCTCAATCCTTCCAACCGCTTTTTCTTCTCCGTTATTTCTTCTCTCTCAGCCAGCAACCACATTTCTTAATTCTCTCACTAAGACTCCAAGTTAGCATAGTTGAGAGCCATGGCTATACACTACAAAAAATGTGCATTTTAGCAATAAAATTAGCGACCGCTTTCACTTTGGTTGCTAATATTAATACTAGCGGCCGACTTGCGACCAATTTTGAAGATTGGTCGAAATTAAATAATTAGTGATCGATTTGTGAAACGGTTGCTAATTTAGTAGATCAGTTACCGGTGTCACGGTCGCTAAATTTATCTTGTTTACAATTTATATAAATTAATATTTAACGATCGTCTCCTGGCGGTTGCGAATTAAACCGCCAAATTTATGATCGTATAGGCGGACGCCAAATTTAAAATATAAATTAGTGATCGACAGAGACGATCGCTAAGTCACTGCCTTGTTAGGGTTATACTAGAAATTATGTTTTTACTTTGTATAACTAAACTGAATCTTTGAGTTTTATCTGAAATAAATCTTTTATCACTGTGCTTTAGATAAATATGAATGTTATTTATTTATTGCAATCCGTTCATATAATAGTACAAGTTACACTATAGATAAATGTGGTGATCCCCGGATAACTCACAGCAAGATCACATTATCAGTTTCTTGTAACAAGTACTAAATTCACAACCTAGACGAGATTTGAACACCCCATTGGTAAACGGTTGATGTGTAGATCCCAGATTGGCTTATCTTGACCAAGGGATTGCACTAGTGCATGATGATGCATTGAAGATGACCTACAGAGAGGTAATTCTTCTGTACTGATTTATGGGATGAAGAATTAGACCTCAGTGGTCGTTTATTTCTAAACCTCTGTCCCTTAAATAGGACTGTGTGTGATCCGTGCGTGGCACTTTATTTTGTTATGGGTAGAGAGTCAATCAGACTCAATACTTCGCATCTTGGGTGACGCCATTGAGAATATGACAGTTGCTAAGATTTAATACAGAGGAACGTGTGCTTGAAGAGTCTTGCATGATTAGTCCCCTTGGTGGGCTCTAAACGTTCGTCATACTAAATCTTGCAAGTGGAATTTGTTTCCGGTATGATGATAAAGAAGAGTTGTCCTTACTCCAAGGTTAAGATGTTAAATTAATTAAAGCGTTCAGTGGCTTGATTAATTTACGGACAAGAGAATCTTAAACACGGGAAATAATATGATAGTAATATGGGTTAAGATGGATAGTGCAACATTAATCCTATAGTGGAGTGAGATTAATGTTAATGGGTTGAATGACATTTGGCTCAATGTTAGAATTCAAGGCCCATTAGGAGGTCCAATCTTAATTCTCCTAAAGGCTCCTCAAGTAGCCCAATTAAATGTCCAACAATGAATAAGGTGATTAAAATAAAAGAAATATTTTGGGCCCAAATTGTCTTGTTTTTTTTTTCGAAAATAATAATATTTTAAATTAATGGGAGATTTTATGGAAATAGATATGTGTATCTTGAATACAAGAATATCTAATAAAATCAAGATCACATTGAATTAAAATATATGGTGTATTTTTCAAAAATTTGTGGAATAAAGATATCAAGAATTGAATATTTGATATTCAAGATTATCAAGATTAGAATATTTGATATTCATGATAATCAAGATTCGAAATATTAGATATTCAAGATATTCAAGATCTTGTATTCTCATTATAAATGTGAGATGATACAAGACTCCAAAGACACAACAAAAGAATCAAGATTTTCGAAAATCTTGAAGCTTGGGGCAACAAAATTATTTTCTTCCTTGTGTTGTGATTATTCGTGTGGCCTCCCACCGGGTGTACGAATAAGGACAAGGGAATACTTGAGAAGGTTTTTGGGTTTGTCAAATTGAGGGTCTCAAGAAGGACGCCTTCAAGTTCATTGTTGACACTACTCTTCAAGTAAAGGATCTCAAAGGACGCCTTTGATCTCAACAGTCTTGCGAAAGCAGCTCAACCAAAGACGCCTTTTGTCTCAGAAACTGCCTTTTCTCCAAGAGGTATAATTCACTAAATCCCTTAGTTCCGCATGTTTAGGGCTTTACGTGATATTATATCTTCATATGTTTTGCATGCAAAGCCTGTTGTTGGGTATATAATTATTTGATTTAATTATGTTTAAATCATGATATTAATTGTGGGCTTAAATTTGTATTTAGCGTAAATCCCGAATAGATCCACGTTTAATTCCCCAACAACTAGTATCAGAGCAGGTTTCGGGCTCTATACGTTAAATTGTAATTTAAGTGTGTAATATTAAATTTGAAAATTGGATAGTAGAATTGCTAGATCTTTTTTGCAGGTATCCAATTGTCATGGTATTTAATATTTTTTATGCATGCATGTATGATGATGCGGTTTTAAAACCCGATTCCGGATCATTTTTTTCGTGAGAAAATCCACGGGTAGACTAGGATGTTTTTATGTAATAGACTAGTCTAGACGATAGGTTTATTTATTTATTTTATAAATAAATTGTAACCGATATCGAAGACGAAGAACATAGATTTTAAGGCCCGGAGACAAAGTTGGTGAAATTTTGTTGCGGTCGAGTGAGAGCTTAATCGAGATGGACGATAAAGCTTGAAGACGAACGATGATTATGATATCTTGTAGTCAAAACGAGAAATTAAACCATGACAATTGAATATAATGTGCCAATTTATTTAATTTGTTTTGATGCATGTTTTATTTATTTAATTCGATTAAATATTTTGATTGGATGAATATCGTGATGAAAAATCTCAACTCCAAAAATTACTAAGTATGTTTTAAATATAATTCGGTATTTTATTCTATATAATAAAGTTGAATTATTTGGCCTCCATGATTTATTTGTTTGTGAAGTCTTTTGGCTACGCATTGGCAATCGTCTTTCTCCCTATCGGATAGGCCAAAAGATAAGTTCACATGAACGAATTCCCAAAAGGATGATTGTGGATTATTATTAGTGGCGGTATTGACCCTCCCATCGAGTGGCTTATTCAAAACAAAATAATAATCCTGTATTTAATCATGGTTAATACTTAGGTATAAAATTGGCATTTTTATTACTCCCCATCGGAGTCCCTACCAATTTTATATGGTCAAGTGGGAGCCGACTATTAATTTTTTAAATTAAAAGTTTGTAATAGTTCTTGTTTGTAACTTGCTTAAATGTGTTTGCATAAACGTCCACACTCATCGTGGCTTATGTGAACTGTTTTAAGATGTCGGTCGATTTATGCTATATATATATATTTTTGAGATTTTAATATAAAGCATGATCGAAATTATGTGATAATCTTTGTGAATCGATGTATGTATTGATGCAATGTATGTTTTATTTCAGTTCAGCATGTCGTCTCCTTTTAATCCACTGTTTACAATACTTAAAGATAACAAATTGGAAGGTGAAAACTATATTGATTGGAAACGTCACTTATTTATTGTTCTAACCGCACAACAACACAAATGGGTTTTTGACACACCAAAGCCCCTTACGCCTACGGATGATGCGGATGATGCCTAGAGGGAATATCATAGGGAGTGGATGAAATCAGATGAAATGGCTAGGTGTACCATCTTGGCTTCAATGTCAGATGTGTTGCAACACCAACACCAAGACATGGAATCCGCTTCTTATATGATGCTAAACCTTAAGGAGATGTTCGCTCATCAGAATCATACGGCTAGGCAAATCACCATGCGAGATATGTTATCTCTGAAAATGGTGGAGGGAACGCCCGTAAGGGATCACGTTCTCAAGATGATGGGCTACCTCAACAAGTTAGAGGTACTTGGAGCGGAATATGATGCGGAAACGCAAGTTGATTTCGTTTTCCATTCTCTACCGAAAAGCTTTGAGCAGTTCCAGTTGAACTATATAATGAATAATCAAGAGTTCACGTTGGCACAGCTCTTGCAAGCTTTGGTATCGGCGGAGACACTCATGAGACACCAAACTCAAATCTTGATGGCAAGCGGTCTGACTTCTTCCGCACCGAAGGGTGGGAAGAAGAAGAAGAAGAAGACCAAAGGCTCGAACCAAGGTAAGAGTAAGGTGACTAATGAGGGAGAGGTCAAGAAAGCTACCAAAGGCAAGTGTTTCAACTGCGGTGAGAAAGGACATTGGAGGACGGCCTGTCCCAAGCCAAAGAAGGTCGGGAAGAAAGGTAATTCTCATGCACTTATTGTTGAAACTTGTTTAGCGGCGTATGCTTCCCATTCGTGGGTAGTGGATACGGGAGCCACTGATCATGTATGTTTCACTTTACAGGGGTTCTGGAAAACCCGGCAACTTAGTGCGAATGAGATCCTCATCACATTGGACTATGCTACGAGGGTAGCGGCTGTTGCAGTGGGAGACGTGCACCTATTTTTTGAAGATAGAGTTTTAGTTTTAAAGGATGTTCTTTATGTTACAAGTTTTAGGAAGAATTTAATTTCGGTTTCAAAATTGTACGTTGATGGATACTCAGTTTCTTTTAATAATATGGTTGTTATTTTTTGAAACGATGAGTTCATCTGTTCGGGAACATTAGTGAATAATCTTTATACTATTAAAAGTGCACACCACACCCAAAATGCTTCTTATAACACATCTACCATTTCTAAGAAAAGAAAATTTTCTTCAACCGTGAACGAAACACTTCTATGGCATCTAAGACTTGGTCATATTAATCTAAAGAGAATTCAAAGGTTGGTGGCGGACGGCTCGTTGGAGTCTCTCCATGTTGAATCGTTTCCAACGTGTGAATCTTGTTTAGAGAGGAAAATGACCAAGAGGGCCTTTAGGGCCAAGGGGAATAGAGCTAGTGAAGTGTTAGAAATCGTTCACACTAACGTATGTGGGCCAATATCGGTTCAAGCTAGAGGAGGTTTTGAGTATTTCGTAATATTTACGGATGATTACTCAAGATATGGGTACGTTTACCTTATGCGACGCAAATCGAAAACCTTTGATAAATTTAAAGAATTCAAAGCTGAGGCCGAGAAACATAGGGGAAAGAGTATCAAGTTCCTACTATCGGATCGTGGGAGCGAATACCTCAGCAATGAATTTTTGACCTACTTGTCAAGTGAAGGGATTGAATCGCAATTGACCGCACCCGGTACACCTCAACAAAATGGGGTTGTAGAACGAAGAAATATAACTCTTTTAGAAATGATCAGATCAATGATGAGTTATTCAGAGTTACCCAAGTCGTTTTGGGGCTATGCCTTAGAAACAGCGACTCACATTCTAAACTTGGTGCCATCCAAATCGGTTCCTAAAACTCCCACAAAATTGTGGACCGGGCGTAAGCCTAGTTTGAGACACATAAGGATTAGGGGGTGTCCGACATATGTGTTGGATAAGGAAGCCGGAAAATTGGATTCACGTTCAGAATTGAGGTTGTTTATAGGATACCCTAGAGGAACGAAAGAGGGTACGTTCTATAGTCCCAAGGACCAAAGAATCGTAATTAGTACGCATTCTAAGTTCTTGGAAGAAGACTATGTGAACAATAGAAAGCCCAAGAGTGAGATTACCTTAGATGAAATAAAAGGGCCTAATCCTATACCAAAGGTACAAGTTGATGTACCACGCGACACACCAACATAACCAGAGCCTCGTCGTAGTGGGAGGGTTGTGAGACAACCCGAGAGATTCATGTTCGTGGGAAAATCATCTGACTTGGTCCCCGGGGAAGATGAATTAGACCCATGGACATACGACGAAGTAATCCAAGACAAGGATGCAGATTCTTGGCAAACAGCAATGAAAGCCGAGATGGGGTCTATGCAAATGGATGTCAAGACAGCTTTCCTTAATGGATATTGTACATGAAACTATTTTCTATATTTTGTTATCATGGGGACACATGTCCCACTGTGTCGTATTGCTTGTAACCCATGTTTGGTTGAGGTACAAAATTGTGGGTAGTGTGGACTCTTCTTAAATAATTGTCTTGGTACATGATCTTCACAATAAGTGCCATCGTTTCCTTCTTGAACGGGTTTTCAGTACTCAAAAGGATATTCTTTCAGGGGGCTAGGTTGGGTAATGGATTCTCTATCCTTATGAGAGATGCCTCGGGTCATCCAATCATGTCTCATTCCAACCCTAGCCTTCAAATATCCTAAATTCAGTGGTCACCATGTTTAGAATGAACATACTTCAGGCAGCCCGTCCCTATTAGTATTTTTACTTTTTTTTATCGATAAATGTTAGTGGTTAGTAGTTAGAAGTTAGTTCACCAAGTCTCCATACACTCATATATCTCCAAGCCAACCTTATATCTCCCTCCAAAGGGAATCGAACCCGGGTCACTCACTCAAGTGAGGAGCTCGGAGGCCAGGTGAGCTAACTCACCTGGTTAGTATTTTTACTGAATCATCAGACCACTTGACCACCTAAAGTAGCGGGTTGGCCTGAAGTTATTTGTTCCTTAGTAGGAACGCCTTAGGCCATTTGTCCTTCTCGTTATCCTGACTCTTTAGACGGCCTGAACCTCCTTTTGCAGGATGGGCTCTCCTTATTCTATCTTGGACTGGATTCAGATGGGCTTACCATGAATTGGGCCGTGCCCTTTTCTTCAGACATATTCTATCATTTTTGGTACCCAAAGTTTACTCTTTTTCGATTTTGGTACCCCATGTTTGTCCACTATCAAAATTGGTCACCAAAGTACATTTTTAGTATCAAAATTGGTCCTACCGTTAGTTGACTCATTATTGACTAACGGAGAGACCTAATTTCAGCGGTAAAATTATTAGGGCTTCATTCTCCTCTTCTCTTTTCCCCCATTTTCTCTCAAATCGACGCCCACAATCACTCTTCCCTCTTTTCCCCTCTTATCTCTTTTCCCCTCTCCACTCTCAAATTCTAATTTCTACAAACTCGGTAGATATTTTTCTCTCAATTGAAGTTAGTAGTTCGTAATTGCATCAATGTCAAAAAGAAGCAAGCTTGGGGCTGTTCTCGAATATAGTAAGATTACGATTTCTTATGTAATGTTGATGTTCATCGTTTTTTATTTGATTTTTTTATCAAAAAATTTATTTTTATTATGCAGATGTTAATAATGAACCAACACTTTTTACATTAAAAGTTTTTCATGGTGGTAAAATGGAAGATAGTCGTAATAGAAAATATGTAGGGGAATTTTTAGATTATTTTGACAAAGTTGATTGTGATATGTTTGGGTTAATTGAATTGCGTGATTTTGCTAGTCAATTAGGATATGATGGGAACAAAATTAGGTTTTGGCATCAATATGGGAATAATTTGCATTCAGGTGGTAGAATTCTTGACATTGATGAAGCTGTGTGTGGGTTGATAAATTATGTAAATAAGGATAGGGAGGTCTTGGTTTTTTTTCAGCATTTAGAGTATGAGATTGAGGTGCCTAGTGTACTTGGTGATGATGGACCAATGCTTGATATGTCTTTCATTGATGATGTAATTTTGAGTGAACCTGAATACTCAAGTAAGGAAGATTCAGAGGATAAAGATGTATTAGTTGATAGTGATTATGATATGGAAGAGGATGATAAGATATATGAAAAGTATGTTGATCCTGATGTTGAGTTTAATCCTTTTCAACATACTGCTGCTAGTGAAAAGATGAAGAATAAATTTGTGAGTGAGGAGGTTTATGCTAGGTTAGAGGGGGATAATGAAGAAATTGCTGATAGTAGTGATGAGTTTGAGAGTATTCAGGGGTCTGATGAAGAGGATATGCCTAAATACCCCATATTCAATCAGAAAACTAAAGCTAGAAAACCTGATTTGAAGATTAGACTTATCTTTTCATCAAAAAAAGAAGCTAATGAAGTCATTACCACTTACTGCATAAATAAAGGAATGAGTTTCATAGTTAAGAAAAATGACAAAAGAAGATTGCAAGTTCTATGCAAAAATGAGGGTTGTGAGTGGTATGTGTGGGTATCACCAATGCAGAATGACAAGTGTTGGCAGATAAAAGCATTCAATCCAGAGCACACAAGATGTTCTTGGAATTACAAGAATATCAGTGTTAAGTCAGGCTGGGTTGGGAAGCATTTCATGAAGAAGTTCAAAAATAATCCCAAGTTAAGATCACTGGAGTTCAGAACTGAGGTACTGTAGAAAATACTCCAACAAGCAATGAAGTACTACACTGCAATCCTCCAAAAAACACTCAAGTAAAGAGGCCAAAATTACCAGTATGTAAATCAATTATTTGCTTGTTTACTAAATTATATTTTATGTGTTTAATGTATATACGTATATTTTATTGATTGTGTAGATCAAAAGGAGCTCACATGCCTCTTCCAAAGTACAGACTAATTGTAGTGGCTCTACAAATAACCCTTCTCAGGGTAGCAAGAAACTACTTGTATGTTAATTATACTTGAATTCTTTTTTTTTTCTTCTTTTATGAATTGATTTTTAACTATTTCATTGTTGTATATCTATTATTTTATTAGGGAATGGAAAATACTGGAGGTAGTAAGAAAAGAAAGACTCATAATGGAGCAAATGTGCGTTTATACATATATATAAATAATCCAATTTAATGTGATTATTTTTAAACAAAATCTCATGTGTGTAACTTTTTTATATAGGTTGTGCAATCATCAAGGGTTAATAGTCCACTTATTGTAAAAGGAGGAGTGAATTACATCACTATGTCAAACCTTGGTGCTTTTATGGGAAGTAGTATTCCTGCACAAGGAACAACTAACAAGGAGAAAGGGGATACCAAGAGAAAAACAAGTGGGGGTGACAAGGGTGAAATTCCACAAAGTGGCTGAAATAGTTTTTTATGAAGATTTCTGTTTGTGGTTGTTGTATTTGATCAAGATTTCTATTTCTATTTGCTTATGCTTAAATGGGTGTATGGATTGTATTGATGTATGGATGGTTTGAAAACTTATCTGTATTGATGTGTGGATGGTTTGAAAACTTATATGTATTGATGTGTGGATGGTTTGAAACTTATCTACAATAGTTTCTCTTTATTTATGATATGTTGATATGTATTTCTTCTCTTATGAATTGATTTGTATTGATGGGTATTCAATTTCTGTTATGGGTTCTGTAATAGGTTGAACATAATAATAGGTTGAACATAAATTGATATGCATGATGTGTGGTTATTTTCTGGAGTTTGGGGGAGGTTTGATGTCTCCATTTTTCATGCTTCCTCTGTTCTCAGCTGATGGCTATGGATATCTTGGTATTAAAGAGTTGCACACTTAAGGAGGATATTTGTGCATGATGTGTGTAAGGTTGTATAGAGTTTTGGGGTCCTTCATCTTTCTCCACCATCTGCTCATTCTTTCTCTTGGTATGCTTCGATGAGAGGCTGTCTCCTTGGGTATGCTTCTGTGACAGGCTGATATTTTATTGTATGGCTCTTGGAATGGCTGCTGCTATCATCAACTCCTTGGTGTGGCCAGCTTTTTCCACCATTTTGCAGCTGATGCGTGTTGTTTCATTTAGACATTGCCAGCTGCCTGCTTCAGCCTAACAGCTGTTTGTTTTGTGCTAGTATTTAATGTGCTGCCTCCTTCACTTTTGGGGAGTTTAGATTAATTTACCCAGCAGCTGCTTGTTTTATTGATTATTTAATGTGCTTCAGCCTAACAGCTGCTTGTTTTATTGATTAATTAGATAGGAACACAATGCTACATTAACGAAAAGGTATAACTCAGTTCCACACTTTATACTACACAAGTGGTGTGCAGTGTGCTTCTATAGTTATTGCCAAAGTGATTTCCCGATTTACCAAGTGATTGCATACATATGTAGACAGGAGGGGAAATTGCTGGTTCTATTATTATTATGAAAAGATCCCCAGATTTCTTCTCTAAATTCATGGAAATATCTATCTGAATTACGAAAAAAATAAAAAATGAAATACATCACATTTGTAGAGTAATTGGAAATACATCAAATGAGGCTCAAAACTATATACGCTATCACAATGCACACCATCACAATAATGCAGGTTGAAAACTTGACATTCCTCTTCATTTTGTTTAACTCCTTTGTGTGTGTTTTCTTCAATTCCACCATTTCCAAACTCAAAGATCTTTCCACACCTTTGGCGATCCTCAATTCTGCTTCAAGCTGTTTTTCTTTAATCTTCAGATTATTTATTTCATCTTCAAGTCTGTCAAACTTTTTTAGGAATCGAGGGATTAAGACTTTGGATCTTGAACACATTTCAGGATCAACCCACTTAAAAAATCCACAATAACCAACTGTCTATAAAAAAAACAATACATAATTTTAATTAATAACTATCAAATAAAACCGTTCAAATTGAAAAAAAAAAGAACAAAGTAGAGTGTGGAACTTACATTGTACTTTGGGCATGACCAAAACCTTCTTCCTGGATTTTCAGTTGTCCACGAATTTTTCATTTCAAGCTCAATACCACATTTACAGAATACACGTTCAAATTGGAAACTAGAGTTTATGGACTCTATCGATTCTCTTGAACTTGAATGCATCTCTTGCTAGATTTACAAACAATAATACATACCTTTGAGAAAAGAGGAGCCGCCGATTTGTAGAAAATAAGGTTTGAGAGAAAAGTGGGGAAAAGAGAAGATGGGAATGGAGCCCTAATAATTTTCACACTTAAATTAGGTCTCTCTGTTAGTCAATAACGAGTCAACTAACGGTAGGACCAATTTTGATACTAAAAATGTACTTTGGTGACCAATTTTGATAGTGGACAAACATGGGATACCTAAATCGAAAAAGAGTAAACTTCGGGTACCAAAATCGAAAAAGAGTAAACATAGGACATCGGCTAAATCCGCTACTGATAAGTCAGGATGAAATGGATTATGGAGTTTAGAGCCCGTAGAAGGGTGACGAGGTCCATAGAAGCGGAAAAATGGACTAAGGGATAAAAAGGGTTTTGGTCGAGTGTATAAGACACAAATGGAGCGAATAAGGCCTTACTAGAGCGAAAAAGCCTCTACATGGATAGATTCATTAATTTATTCGATCTGGAAGCTTGCCGCTCGGTCGAGCAAGTATATGCCCATCCAAGGCAACTATAGATACATAATTTTCTCTATTTTTAAGATTAGTTAGATATCTTAGAATAGGAGTTAGATCGATTAGATTAGTGACAGTTATTAAATTCCTCTCTACATTCTAGCATATTTTCTTTACAATTTCCATTAAATTTTTCCATAGATTCTTAATTCAATCCATTTGATTGTATCATCTATCAAATTTATCATTCAATTTGAAGTTTACTTGAAGATTACATTGGAGCTTTGAAGATATTGAAGTTGTATTACATTTACCAACTTATGCAATTCACCACAATTGGTGAGTTAATTCCTTTTATATTAAATCTTTGTCTGATATCAATCTTTTAATTCTTTCTATAATAGATTTAGAGTGATTAGCCATGGGCTAACTTTCCTTTGGATGATTGAAGTTATGTATTGATTTGAGTGTTAATTCATCCAATAGTTTGATTGAGTTGAGTTTGATGATTGAATTTCTAACTGGATGCTAATTTGAGCATTGGATGTTAATTGCATTAAATTTAGTATTTTTATTAAGTTGGAAACACATGAGAATTAAGTTGATTCAATTAAATGCTTAAATGATTGTTGTGAGCACAGAGTGTTTGTATTAATACTTCTAAGACATTGAGAAATGGTTGAAATTTAGAACAAACCATGATGAGTATAAATATTTAAATGAGAGTTTAGTGCTTAATAAGGGGATGATTACCTAGTTCAAGTGTTTAATGAAACTTATAATAGCTATATGATGGATTAATGCTTGAATTAGAGCATATTGGAGATTACCTACAACATACACCTACTCCCCTGCACTTTTAAGAAGAACTAGATTAGTTCATCCCTATCTCTACCTTGTTGATTAGTAATTAGAAATAACCCGAACTTGTCTTTCAATTTTTTGTGTGTTTGAAAAGCATGATATCTTTAGGAACTCGGCTACCACTTGCTTCTATATGTTTGATATTTTAACATGGCCGTCTACTACAACGTACAACATGTACTTGCATAGATAAAAAGTAGCAATCATTGTATAAAACTTAAAGTGGATTTACTGAGTTTTGGATGATATGCTTGTTTTGTCATTGGATGGAGCCTCCTTGTCAAGTCTCATCTCTTCAAGAGTTTCCCCCACCTTCCGATCAGTTGCGGCAAGTTCATGTCCGGCTTTCACAAGATTTTCGGTCCAGCTCTTGTTCTCGGCCCGAGCATCCTCCAATTGAGCCTTAATTGTTCTCGGTTTCTAGACACCCAGTCTCGGCTCTCAAATGATCGGCCGCATTCCTTGCCCTATCTTTCTTTTCAATGGCATCCGTAGCCAGCTGCTTGAATACCTGCAGGCATTCCCAAAAGTCTCTCTGTTTCTCTTCGAGAAGGGACTTGGTAATTCCAACCGTCAGCTCAGCCTTATCCAACCTTCTATCTAGCTTGGTCAGCGAGATGCCTCGTTCATCGGCCAACTGTTGGGCATCGACTCGATCAGCCCGCTCCTGCTCATACCTCACCTGCAGATCTTCCAATTCCTTATCCAGCCAATCACGATCGATCATATTTTGAGAGGTAAGGATGGTCAGCTGGAGAGTGAGCATCTGCACTGCGACCACCAGGGAATTCTTCTTCTCCGCCGTTTGAAGCCCCTCCAGTTCCTAAGTTCAGGCCCGAGGAAGATCAAAAGTGATTTTTTAACATGATCGGGCAATCCTTCGGTCCCAACGATTGACTTCGACAGAAAGAAGTAAAGCAAACAATTTGGGATTTTAGGCTCGTTCATTGAATACCTGCGAAACATGAACGCATCAGGAAATATTGTACAAACGCTTAGATAATCTACGAAATAAAGATTCTCAAAGACCATCTTACTACTAGACCTTGGCCGGATCCAACCCCAGATAGCTTCGCTCTCCAACGTGTAGCTCGGTCAAAACTGATGAGTTATCCTTCATGACCATTTTTCCACAGTTAACAACTCTTGCCCATACCGCAGAAGACTCGTCCTCGACCACCTCCGGATTAGTTTGCCGTCCCTCTCGGATGCTTTACTCCTCGCCCATTCGGTGACTTAGGCACCAAAGAGGATAGAAGGATGGCATTTCGCACTTCATTATCCGTAGGAGCAGGGGATGACCGTCTAAGCTAAGCGGAAGTAGCCAGTGCGATTAGGGCAAGAGGATACCCCATGGAAATGTCTTCTTGGACAACCGTGATGTGAGGAGCGGGGGCAGGGTGCTCAATACGGGTCTTCTCCCTTCCCTTCGCGTTGCTCTTCATCTTCACGCGTGAAAAGAAGTCTGAGACATGATCCATTAGCTTGTGGGGGCAACATTCGTAAGGGGGACAACATACTGCAAAAGAAAGGCACACTCTCAAATAAGTGACTAAGCCACTACGGTCATGACCAAAAAGTCGGGGAGTGATTAACATACCAATAGTCCTGCGAAGGTGGCTTAGGTCACAGAACATTCGTGCGTCAAGACGAGCTTCCCTCGTGCTCAGCACAGGAATCATCTTGTCACTGTAGTAGAGCTGCCAGATTTTCTCAAGCACCAGTTGGAAATCGAATGGCAAATATTTGATCTTGAGACAACAGGACTCTGCAAAGTAAAAAATGGCAAGGGTTAGTATTCAATGAGCACGAAAAACTTTTGAAGACTTACGGGTTTCTTTCATATGGAGCACGATAAAGATCTTCAACTCCACTCCATTGGCGACCTAGCAAGTTTTCTATCAATCGGAAACCAAAATCACTTGTTATTATTCGTCGATGATCGATTCTCAATGCTAACCACAACCCTTTCCTTTTGCCTTCGCTTCAGGTACACCCCATCGTTTCTTCCCATCGTTAGTGATTTTATAAACAAAAAACATGTCGGTCATATACGATAATCCGTAGATCTTATACCTCCTGAACACAACCAGCATACAAATGAAGTAAAGCCACGAGTTGTAGGTCAATTGAATGGGAGAGAAGTTCCCAGCTTGGAGAATGTAGGTGATGGTCGTGTGCAGTGGAAACCTCAATTCGGCCTCCATGATGTCGTACGAAATAGCAACCATCCCCTCTGGAGGCTGATCGGCCCGCTTATTCTCGAGTGGCATGTAAAAGTCCACATCACTCGGCACGTCCCATTTTTGTCTTCACCAATATAACTCTCTTTCGGTAAATGTACTCTTCAAGGGGTATAAATACCACCAACTTTGACTGGAGACCCTAATTGCCCTTTGTTCTCAAGGAGTGCGATCATAAGAAAATGTTGCCATGTACTCCACATATGAGAAATATGGATCCGTACCAACGATCGCATCACAAAAACTCATCCAGTGGTTCCAGGACAAATTTACTTCACAGAACCACTGCCTATAATTGTCCCTCTTCTCAGCGGCGGTGCGACTGGCAACACCTTCCGATTCACCACCGGCCAGCATGACGTCAAGCTCTGGCATCTTCCGCTGCAACTTCAGGCTCCGAATGAACATCTTCTTCTTTCGTGTCATTGCCTTCGGCCTCTCGTTCGATGCCAGGATCTAAATCTGAGGTCCTCATGAGGACATATCTCATAGCCGCCAGAGCGGGAGCCTCAAAGTCATCCTCATGTTCTCTTAAGTTTCTTGTATAGGACTGACCTACATTGCGAGACTATCCGGCACCGACGGTGCCTTTGATCCGAGTCATAATGGAAAGAAACAAAAGCAAAGGTTTTCAAAACAAAGAATTTACCCAGAACTGACGCAATCTGAATGGAGCAGCTGTCAAAAAATTAGAGCTCTACAAAATCCTAGAATTTTCTCTCTCTAGAAGCTCTTTCAAGACACAAGTGACAAATAACAGAATGGTAAAGGTTTGGGTAAGTTAGGCGACTGTGGTTACTGGAGTCGGGGCAACACGTGTGGTGTTTCAACTACCACACGCGCGCCCCCACGTTTTCGACTCAATTTAACCATGCCAGCATCCCGCCTTTCCCCAAATTTCAAAATTTGAATTATGGACAACTGCAACTAGTTTGCATGCGTGGAAAGAGGGACGTGCCATGCGTTACCGTAAAGGATGCCCATGATAGAATATGTTAGCATCAAATTCGGGATGCATGACCTTTCGTACAATAGACAATAATAACCTAATGCATGTTGTAGGCCTATTGCCCGATTATACCCTTGAGCCTTGATCCATCACATTTTGAGCATCCTCATTGAATCGAGCTCGAGGATTCGTCCTCTTGAGACCAGCTTGGTCCCCAAAGAGATCGAGCACCAACCTGGGGGATAATTATTGTGGAAATTATACCCATCCATTGGAGCAGGCCCAAGTATCTCATGGTTGGGTCCAAACCATTTGATCAGGATAGCAACAGCAAGCTCGGATCCTCAGAGATCTAAGTCCAGAGCAATATCCATGTTCTCCGAGCACCCCGAGTATAGTTCCGAGCAGGAACATCAAACGACCACAAAGCTGGGAACCGAAAGCACATTCTGAGCATCATAGAAGTCTTCAAAAGCCAGCCACGACCAGTCATGACCAACAGTGAGGTCGGTTAATCTACAAGGTCCCCGCAAGGAACAGATGTAAAGACCCGAGCAGATGAATCCCCGGGCACGAGCAACCAATTTTTAAGTACACAACGTCCTAATCAGCAGGTAAAGGTGCAGATCTCGTGAATCAAATCATCCTAGGCGCACCTTATAAGCCTTTCAAAGGTACGATTCTGTTAAGAGAATCATCCTATGTGGCGCCCTCTCATTGGACTCGTACATGAGACAAATGGCTGAGTGCAGCATCCACAATACGGAGCATGATCCGAGGCCACGGATAGCCCAGGGACCACACACGCGTAACTTGTGTATGCCACGTCATTCACCTAAAAGTATATATACAAGCTCATTTGAGCTTGAGAGAGATAGCACATATAAGCAACCTCTCTCTCTCTCTGCAATCATCATTGTAATCTGTAACTTTCATTAGCTAATAAAATACAGACATCTCTTAAAGTCCTAATCCTTGCAATACAGGGTTAGCTAGACAAATCATGATGTTATTATTATTTTCTGCACAACGATCGTCCTGCTTGTTAGTTATTGCCCATTCAACAACGTTCCTCTGGTTGTTACGAGACCAACGATAACTAAGTGTATTTTAGAACCGTAACTCTTGTTATCATTAAAAAATCACCTCTATTTTAATAAAAATTCACCCCTGCTACAATTTGACAATGAATGATTTTTCAGTAATAATAAAAATGACTTTGAAAAAATGCAGTTGTTTGAATTTGTGTGGTAGGAATGTGAAGATCAAAGATCATACATTCATATCCCATATCTGTCTATCCTTTTCATCGATTCTACTGCACATAATTTGTTTGTATGTTTTATCTTTATTTTCCTCTTGTGCAATAAACGACTATTAGCTGTAAAAAAAAGTAAACAATTGTGGCGAAGAGAACAATTGTTAAAGTCGTCGCACATATTGAATAAAGATTTCAATCGTGACTGGACAATTATTCCTTTTCGTGATATATCATTTTATTAAATTCCAAGAAATATTGTGAAAAAATCATCTGGGTTCCATTTGGATGGATGAAATTGAAAATGAATGGATTAAAAAAATAACAAATGTAACAAGGTATATATTAAAAGACATGAATTGTAAAGAGATGAGAGGGAAGAGAAAAAATAAATGAGCGGGAAGATGAAAGGGGGTAGAGAGGAGAGATTTTAAATAACATGATTTTGATGTGAGTTTAAAATTTCTCCATTTTAAACATGGCTCAAATCTAAATGTTTGTAAATTCATTAATTTACTTGATGAAAGTGATTATTTGTGTGTGAAATTTATGGATTTCAAATCCACGGATCCAAATAAAGTCTTACTTAATTTTCCCCAAGATGAATTGATTTTATTAAAATAATTTTAACGTGCAATTACAGTTCATCTTAAAATATATTACCTTCATCTCAACCTTCTCTTTCCATTTTTATTATATCCTTCTCAAAAAAAAAAGACATGAAACCGAGGAAGTAAAAATTAAAATATTTTAATGACTGTAAGTAAAATTAAAAAAATAAAAATAAAATGCAAACAAATTGTAAGAATTTGACAGCCATTATATGTAAGTTAGGAATAAAAATGTATATGTATTCTCCTTCTTTTATATGAGAAATGGTTACATTTATCTATCTAGAGAAAGTGATAATATACCTTGATTTGGAGGGTAGGAGCGTCTTTTTGGATTATCGAAAAATTCTAGCCACATCAAATGTAAGAAAATGACATTTGTGAGCTCCGATCAATAATAATATTGCAAGATTCATCTAAATTACACTTGGCCTGATCTGATTTTATAATTGAATAGCATTAATAATATCTTATTAAATTTATATATCAACTCAGATTTGTCAGTTTTGACTTGGAGTTGGGATCCTACTTGAGTTTTGGACCCATAACCAATATTTTGTACCTTTATTTATGGAGACATAAATAGCTGATTTTACTCAAAATTGGATCTGTGTTTTGATGGACGATTTTCAGAATCCTTCACTTGTTTTGAAAAAATATTATAAATAAATTTTAAATATTTAGTTCTAGTCCTAATTTAAATTTCTTAATTTTCAAATGATTTTTCATATTTTTGTTGTAACAGATGTACTCCCTGTAAAATAGTTTATTTGTTGTCACAAATTCATTTCGATTAAATAAATAGAGCATCCGGAAACAATGAATTATATGCCAAAGATCGAATACTATACTTGTAGAAAATCAATTAATGCAAATGTTGTTTTGATGAGCCGAACCCATAAATAAGAGAGGATACATCCAACTAGAGATGTAAATGAGTCAAGTCGTTCACAAACTATTCGGGTCTTGACTCGAAAAGTATTCGTTCGAGTTTGTTTGTTATATTTCACGAGCCGAGTTCGAGCCCGAATTTGAGCGAGTCGAGCTCGAGCTTTATAATATTCGGCTCGAAAGCTCGCGAATAGGCTCAACTATGTAAACGAGCTTTTTTTCGATCCGAGCTCGAACTATGTAAATGAGTTTTTTTCAAGTCAAGCTCAAACTATGATAACGAGCTTTTTTTCGAGTCGATCTCAAACTATAACTTTTTTTCGAATCGAACTCGAACTAAGCAAACGAGCTTTTTTTCGAGCCGAGCTAACTCGTTTATTTAGTTAACGAATATTTCACGAGCCGAGCTCGGGCTCAATTATTAGAGTTCGAACCGAGCTCGAGCCTATAACCGAGCAAACGAGCCGAGCTCAAGCTTGATAGTATTCGACTCGATTCGTTTATATCCCTACATCCAACCCTCAATAATCAAGATTACCTCTATTCTTCCCTCCGATATCTACTTACTTTTCCATTGTCATTTCAGTGCATTCCTACATTTATTATACAACGACCAAAATAAAAAATCTTAAGCACGGACTTAGCATGAATTTAAGATGAAAATAATAATAAATATTATTAATTAGGTAATCATTATAAAATTAATAATTACCTTTTGTTTAATTTATTTTTATAATCTCTTTCATGTATAATAAATAATATCAAATACTATTAGTAAAAATATATCCTTATTAATTCTTATTCTTCACCCTGTTACCCCCCAAATAAGCAATCCCTTAATCATTTTAGGTCTCGTTTGGTACGTGAGATGAGAAAATGTGAGAAAAGAAAAATAATGGGACCCTCAAGATAAGGTAAGAAAAGGTGTATAATATATTGTTTGGTAGGATGTGTTATAAATACCATGAATTGAAATAATTTGTTTGGTAGGTGATATAAAACATGACAAAAATTCAATTTTTCATCGTCAGCGTATAGCCACAAAAGTGGTGAAGTATCAGGGGTTATTTTCCACCACTGCCATTATTGTTGTCTGCGTAGCAAGAGAAGACTCCACCAATTTTTACCGTTGCAAGCCGCCGGAGTTCGAATTGCGCCTCCACCGAGCCACCAATTTCTGCCATGGCCGCCGCACAGAGAAGACTCCACCATTTCCGACCGCTGCAAGCCGCTGGAGTTCGAATTGCGCCTCCACTGTTAGCCACCAATTTCTGCCATGGCCGCCGCGCAGAGAAGACTCCACCATTTCCAACCGCTGCAAGCCGCCGGAGTTCGAATTGCGCCTCCACCGTGAGCCACCAATTTCTGCCATGGCTGCCGCGCAAAAAGACTCCACCATTTGCGACGAACAAATGCAACCCCCCTCTGCAACGGCTCTGCTCGCAAGAGAATAAGAAGTTGTCATCCGCCATAGCCACAATTGAAGCCGGAAAATCAAAGCCGACGGCGAGGCTCTAATTTGGGGGTTAATTCCGACAGAGGCTCTAGTTTGGGGCTTCTAAGTACTATAGCGTGTGAGTTGCACTGTTCAACATGAAAACATATCGGATGTATGAGTCCGGGTTTGTTTTCAAGGCGTGTGAGCTCTAATTGCACCGCATTGTAGGAATGTGCCTCTGACCTTGATAACTTTCGGGTAGTCGAGAAATGTTTTCTGGCGTTTGGTAGGCCATAAACTGTTTTTTTCAGAGGTTTTTCTGGCCTACCAAACGAGGCCTTAAAATATTTCCTCCAAAAGCACTTGCCATTACGTTTTACTCTACTTTATTATTTTACTATATCTTTAGAAAGTAGAAAAAACTATCATACTCCCTATTTTATTCCTTCAAATACTAATAAACAACTCTCAATAGAGGAATTAAATTCTATAAATAAAAAGTGGATTTGTGATTTGAAAAACTGCAGATAGTGCAGTTGAAAACTGAATCTGACCACAACTATAAAGCTGCATCTTGTGTGTGTGTGTGTATATCACTCATCTGGGATTCCTACAGAAAGTAGTGTATGAAAACAACCCAAGTTTGATATCTCCAACTCCAAGCAAATTTCAGACAAATATATAATTAAATGATGAAAACCTACACCCAGTAAATCTCAAGCAACAGTAAGTTAACCACATAACAAACTTAAATACAGATGAGGGCCAACAAAATAGCACCCTTTCTCACTCACGCTGGATGATGTGTAGCCTATCGTTTTGAGGCGTAATGTATAAAAGCTGCACAGATATGGTGTGATTCCTAGAATCGGACTACGATGCAGGAGATATCATCCTTACTCTCTCTGTTCAGTGCTTCCACAACTAGTTGTTTGGCTGCTTTATGAGGGTCTTTGATCTTTCTTGCTATGTCTACTGCTTCTTGATTTGACATTACCTGGACACGGCATATAAGGTTGATGATTCAGACATAAAAGCAAAACGTAGAAACAACTATACACTGTCCAAATGATACATAGTCCATTTCTCTTGGTCGAGAAACCTTTTTCTTTATGTTGAGAAGCAGGTTTCTCGATCCTCTTAAGGTTAATATGTCTCCTGTAAACCAGGATCACGTGCACTCTCTTTTCCAAAGCAATACCTTTTAGCATGCGAAGTATCATGTTATACAGAAGAGTTTGTCTTGCGTAAAACAATTTTATAATATAACTAGTACGCAGAAATCACTCTAATACTTTTGAATGAAACAACTAATATTGTTAACTACTATGCTAAACAAAATAATACTGTTCAAAGATATGCAAGCCACTTGAGCGCAGAAACTGATTTAACAAGACTTTATCTTTAAAAATGTTTGATTTCATGGGTTGTTTTTCTTAAAATTACTAAAAGGTATGGACTGCTAAAACAAATTGTTTCATACAGGTAAAAGTAATAACCGAGTTTACCAAACACTTCTGTGAACCTGGCTCACATAAATTTTTGCCCTTGAAAGCGGCTAAACTTCATATTTCCTTGCAAAGAGATTATGTTTATTTGTTCCATTCAGAAAGGTAGTTTGAGATATAGATATGGGCAGAAAATAAACCTTCCATAGACCATCACTAGCTAGAATGAGGAGATCAGTATCAGCATCGATCTCAGCAGGCGTGATATCAGGATCAGATCGCAAGTGTGTCTTCAAGTTCTTATCTCCAAAAGCACGTGAAACAGCCAATTGCCCATTCACTCTCGCTACATCTCCTGATCAAAACAGAAAAAAATATTAAAGCAAACAGATTAGATTGATTGACTAGTCATTTAATTGAAATTCAGGCATCCCCCTTTAGAAAGACAAAAGAGACCAACTTTTTGAAATTATTATGCATCAAGGATAGGATAGATGATAGTAAGTGAGGATTACCAGGCATGTTGGAGACAAATCCACCTCTATTTTCAATGCTACCGCGCTCAGTATTGGGCTCATGATCGACGGTCATCTGTATAGCCTGCCCCCTCCTGGAAAGTACCCCCCGTGAATCACCCACATTTGCAACCCACAGATGTCGACCATTTATAAGAATAGCTGTAACAGCAGTGGATCCACCTCTACCCAGGTCGGGACTGTGCGATAGAATAGCTTGATCCGTTCTCTCGTAGGCTTTAGCAATAGACCTTCCAGTTTCCGTCCAAAACTCCTCCTGGAGTCACTCAACATAGTCATCCCAACAATTCGAAGACAATAGCAAAAGATGCTGTGAAGGGAATGCAAATATTTTTATATTTGCATTTTGCAATCTCTTGTCCACAAGGTTACCAGACAAATTTGTTTTTTTTATATATTTTTTTATAAACAGGGCTTTTTTTGTATTTTTGTAGTAAGAATTAGGAATGTTTTGATCCCGGTTCGTGTATATTATACTATTTTACACTTCAACAAATAAGGTAATGCTATAAAAAGGGGAAGGCACATTTAATACTTGAAATCTTGATTTTGTGGGAAGACCACATTTTTGTGCAATTATTTTAATTTTCACGCATAAAACGTGTCTAAAATGATCCCACAAGTCAAGGAATGCAACTGGTGAGGACACGTGTTGAAACGAGGACTCTCACGTGGCATCAAATGCTTCAGCATTCGAGTTCAGTTTCCAAGTACCCAATTATATCAATAGCATTTCTTTACAGATGGCAATACGGCTATAGGGCAAGAAACTATGACAGTAACATTTTCTCCAAAAATCAAGAATACGAAAGAAATGCTTTTTCTATTAAAACAATCGATTTTCCACTTCCAACCCAAAAATACAGGCAGCCAACAATTGTTTTCAAGATTATAGTTCTGAATTGAATCAGTACACCCTTCAAATCCTAGAATGCAGGAGACAAGAGCAAGATAAATAATTGAATGGGGTAACTAACCTCCTTCAAGATATTGGTAAATAAATTCTTCTGTAAGTAAGCAGGCACACTATCTCCTAGGTGGCCGTCGTATATAGCAAATAGCCCCAGCTCGCGCCCTTGAAACTGTACAAATTTAGCAACATGGTAGTCCTCCATCGGATGACTTGCCTTCCCCTTTACTAAACTGAATCCATACTTGACTGCCCCCTCATGGCTCTTTCCCTTCCCGGAGCCACCTGATGAACGCTAAACAAAAACCACAAACTTAATCACAGACAGATTACTAGATTCTGAATTCCTCAAAATTAAAACTATATATTTATCCTCACTCCCTAATTTCAGCATAATGTTAACGAGACTATTACACCAAACAAATACCAATATTTTCAAACATCATCAAACAAATACTTGTTTTCTCTTTGTTACTTCACAAAATTTATAATTCAGCCAAAATCCAGCAAAAAAAGGGAATAACAGAAATTGGAGGGATAATCAAGAAGACGCATATGATGGATTAACAATTAACCAAAAACTAAAACTGAATATGATCATCAAACTACATATATAAACCCCCAAAAAATCTTCGACCAAAACTCACCTGTGAGCTACTGAAACAGCATAGACTATCCATATATCTCACCAACACCTCAACCAGCTCCTCTGCAAATCAACATCTACCTCCTAATCACAGAGAATTAAAAACCTAAAACCTGTAAAATAGACAAACATAATCAAGATTCAATTTTTATCCCTCAAGAAAATCATCAGATATGCTACCCCAGAACAGAGAACTCACCGATCCAACAATCAAGAAAGCTGTTTGTATATGAAATGAGAAAACAGAGTGAGGGAAGAAATTCAAGAATGGTTTTGTTTAAGAAATGGGGTCATAGATTCGGTGGTGTGTAGGAAAGAATGGCAGCCAAAAAGGCCAAGATTTGGGGATTCGGCCTCCCCTTATTGACTTTGTTGCCTTTAGTGTTTCTTTATCATTATTTACATAGTTTTTATTGCAGTGCAGTGCAGTGCAGTGCAGTGCGTCTGATGTCCCAAGTAAAATGTTCCAAAGTAGTCAAGGCACTGTTTGTTTGATTGCATTGTACAGCTGTTTCCGGTTTCCCTTTCTTGCTCTCTTTTCTCACAAGTTACACAAAAAGAAAAACAGAAACTAATTTGCCGTTTACCTCAAATTAGTATTAATTGTCTTTATAAAATAATTAATATTAATAAATATGATTTTGTTTTCTGTAAAACATGAATTGATTGAATATAATTCTTTTAACTATAAATATTATGTGTGTATACATATATGGTATCTACATATAAATTGTTATTATTAAAAAAAGTTTACGTATTTTAAGTATTTGAAAGATTGACGTCACATAGATTTTTTAAAAAAAAAACACACAAAATAAATATACATTGAAATCCATTCATGATTTTGTATTTATTTAATTAAAACCAATTTCATTTCATCCTCTGACTTGGTCAGCTGGTGGTGCCCATGTTTTGGGTCAGCTCTTGTACTTTTTTTTCCTTTTTTTCAATTTGGGAATCAGCTTTTTTAACTGCAATTTACCTCTGTACAATCCATCATCATTTTTCTTGAAACTTTATAGCATTTCAAAGTTATATTCCCAAGTGAGCTGTAGAATAATCTGAAACTTTGTGTTATTCTTGCTTTTCTTTCTCCATTTTTTATTTGTACTCGAGGTATGAATATCAACAAATTAGAGGTGCAAAAATTGTGATAAAAGTAAATGTATTATTTAACTTATAATTATATACTAAATACATCTCAAGTATTAAAATTAATAAAATAATATTAAAATTAAATAATATATAACAATTTTTAAAAAAATCTAAAACATAGAGACAAAATCAATTAATTTTTTTTAAATGCTAAAAAAATTATTTTATATTTGAGTTTTATATTTTACATAATTAATTATTATATATGTCAAATTAAAAATCTTTAAAAGACAATTACTTTGATACATTATATATTGCAGAGCAGATTATATATACAGATAGTTTATAATAAGTTTACTTTGAAACTTTTTTAAAATATCAAATATTTAATCAAAAGTATTAAAAGATTTATAAAAAAATTAAAAATTTGGATGAAAATTTTGAAAATAATTAAAATATAATACAACTGACCTCAATTTTTATACTTCTGATGAAATTTTTGATATGTTGGATCAAATATTTAATATTGTAAAATATTTTCATGATAAGTTATTATGAATAATTTTATATAAAACTTTGTATATACTAAAAATGAGTTTGAAACGAAAATGTTATTGGACTTTGAAAATATGGTAAAAATAAGAGAGAAAAAAGATTAATGGGATGATATCAAATTTTTTTTTTTTTTTTTTTTTTTTTTTTGCAAAAGAGTGAATTAAGTTGATCTATTCAACATGAATTTGTGTTAATACACTTGTTCAAGTAGATGTGTACAATTTATTTTTACAAACTTCTAATTTTCCTTTATAGAGATAATTACAGTGTGAGCTTTTTTTTTTTCTAGTGTAACTATAACTAAAGACTCAACTGTACATTAACCACAAGAAAGGCCATTTTTCTGAAGATGATGATTTTGGTTTCTGACATGTCACATTACATCCCATCACATCCTAGTCATTCTCTCTCCATTATTAGCTGTAAACGTCCAATCTCTATAATTAATTTTCTCTCTCTCTAAATTCTTTCTCCTCCAAACTCTCTCAAATCAATTTTCAAATTGGGTTCCAGTAGAGGTGAGTCCATGGTGGAGGAAGGTTGCAGGCGCGGTGAATAGAATAGAAGCAGACGCGTTCAGTCGGCGCTGTGGGTGTAGCTTCTGTTGTGCGAAGAAAATGATCGAGAACAAAGGCGTAATAAATTTAACCGCCTCACCTCCATAACAGTCAAGCACGAAACCACTATTGAACACAATGTAGTGTGTAATAATGTTTACCAGTAATTTACCAAAATTATCAAAATCTATCAGTAATTAAATAATATATTTTTGGGTGATTTACATATAGGTTTTAAAAAGTCACTATATTTACAAATAGGTTCACAATATTCGCATAGAAGCACTTTTTTTTTTCTGCACAGAAGCATATTTTTTTTCTGCACCGAACCTATTTGTAAATATAGTGACTTTTTTGAACTTATGTAAATCACCCTTTATTTTTTTTACTGAATTCATATATCAAATTAATAATTTTATAAATATATATTGTAATTGATAATGTGTAGAGATTTCTTTTATGCAATTAATTTACCCCATTTATAATAGTGTTAATTTATTTATCTATCAATAATGGTAAATTTAGCAATAATCCAGGATTTAAATCATGTGCTTTATTTTTTTAATTATTTATTTATATTAGATTTGACTAATAATTAACTGACATGAATTAATCTCATTAAAGTATATTTATTTATCTATTAATTAGGGTAAATTTAGCAATAATCTAAGATTTAAACCACACCACTTTATTTGTTTAATTATTTATTTATAGTATATTTGACTAACAATTAATTGACATATATTAATCTCAATAAATATATTTAAGTCCATTATACTCCTTCTTACATTAGTTTCAAATCCTAACAATCAAACTTTAATAAAAAACTGAATTACTTTTTTTTTTTTTACAGTAGTAATAAAGTAGATTAGAGAATCACATACTCGGAAAGAAAATGTGTACTAACTTGTTAATCTTGTGGTCTACAGATACATATTATATGAAATAAATTACATATCTATTACAATTAGGGGTGTGCATAATTCGGTTATTAACCGAAAACCAAACCGAAATCGAACCGAAATATGAATTCGGTTCGATTATCGTAATATTCGGTTCAGTTTCAGTTATCATTTTTTAAAATTTCGGCATTCAGTTCAATTCGGTTATTAACCGTAATTATTTCGGTTCACTGAAATCCAAATCGAAATAATTATATATTTAATAAATATTAATATATATATATATATAATAAATGATATTTATATTTAATAAATAAAAAATAAAAATCATAAACCTAAATCCTAATCTAAGTGTACAATGCGTGTGTGGGTTTCAATTCATTTCTTACTAATTTATGCATTGCTATTTACTTATTTAGTTATTTGGACAAAAAATAATAAAATTTCGGTTCGGTTTTTACAGAAACTGAATCAAAATATTCAGTTCGGTTTATATTCAGTTTTATATACATTCGGTTCGGTTTTGGTTTATTTTACCTTAATTTGGTTCGGTTTTCGATTTTCATAATTCGATTCGGTAACCGAATCGACCGTTGCACACCCCTAAATACAATAAAATATATATTTAAAATTCATACAAATATTAACACATAATAATTATGGTAATAAAATTGCAACAGTAAGTAAAAAAAAATTACATGATGTTAAAAAAGGATGATTGTCGTAAATATATATCATCATCAACCTTTTCAAAAATGTGAAAATGCTTTTCCTGGAAGGAAAAAAAGAGCTGACCATGAGAAAACATCATTATAATGTAAGAGATGAAAAATCGATTATTATTAATCATATTGTACAAAATGTTCTCGACAAAGTTTCGCTGCCACAAATAGTGGGGAATTTTAACTCAAAATCTCTGAAGTGTTAACCGCCATTAGATGAGGTATGTAAATACCATCATCACAACCCCCTAATATGGCGAAACCAAACAACCCACAAAAAAATACACTATTCAACACAAGAAAATAATAACAAAGCAATGATCTAGATGATTAATGGACACACGTATATATATAAAAATAAAATATAACGGTTCCATAATAAAAGTCATTCCATATAATATTGATAGATAGATCCAACGGTTGACATAGAAATAGAAGAAACGATCTACGACTATGACGTAATGACGCCAAAACTTTTTAAGGTAAAGATGCTGCTATTATATATTTATAGATAAAAAGAGTTAGGTTGTTCATTAATTATTAAGTATATGTTATAAGTATCTATATCTTATTTTTGGTATATAAGAAGGTCCCGAATTTTTTTAGGTGTTTCTTTAATAGATAATGTTAATTATCACTAAAATTGATATTTGAATTATAAATAGTAAAAAAAGTTTATTTTATTTTATTTATTACTTATTTTATAATTATTTCTACAATATTTTATTTTTATTATAATTGTCTTTTGAGCAAATAATTAAAATAGCATCCGAATTTATTTGGCATTGAAAAAATATATCAGATTTTCGTTTAGATAATCCAACAGCTTTTTTCTAAACAATATAACAACGTTAAGTAAATTAATAATTTTTGCTAAATTTATATTATTAATGTTATTATTTTAACATTGTATATTTAACATTAATTTATACATATAAAAATATTAAACAAATAAATGTCTATGGTTTAAATCTTAGACTATTGCTAAATTTACCCTAATTAATAAACAAATAAATATATTTTAATTCTATATAAATACACCACCTTTTACTCAACTTTCAATTTAATCATGAGCTTCACGATTATTGTAAAAAATCTCAACCTTTTAAAAAGTTTCAATTCGATATTTTTTTTTTCCGGCCAGCAACTGATGACTTATCTCGCCGGAGTGCGTGAAATGTTGCCACGCTGGTGTACACGTGTGAAATACTTTTTTGGTTAATTCTATATAAACACACCACCTTTTACTCAACTTGCAATTTAATCTTGAGTTCACGATTAATTGTTAGTCAAATATACTATAAATAAATAATTAAACAAATAAATGTCTATGGTTTAAATCCTAGATTATTGCTAAATTTACCCTAATTAATTGACAAATAAATATATTTTAATGAGATTAATTCATGTCAATTAATTATTAGTCAAATCTACTGTGAATAAATAATTAAACAAATAAAGGGCATGATTTAAATCTTGGATTATTGCTAAATTTACCATTATTAATAGATAAATAAATTAACACTATTCTAAATGGGTTAAATTGCATAAAAGAAATTTATACACATTATCAATTAAAATATATATTTATAAAATTAATAAATCAATATATGAATTCAGTAAACAAAATACATTATTTAATTGCTGGTAGATTTTGATAAATTTGGTAAATTGCTGAGCTTAATTGATTTAATTCATGATATTAAATTAATATCTATTATTTTGTACACATTTTCTTCCAAGCATAATATATATCGCAATTGATCGATTCTCTAATCTACGTTATTATTACTATAAAAATAAATAATGAAAAAATAAATAAGTAATTAATTTTTTACGGTAAAAATTAGATTATTAAAGTTTGATTATTAGGATTTGAAACCAATGCACATCTACCACACATTTGCTCACTTGTAAAAGGGTGATAGTTAGAATTTACTATTTCTTGTTGAAAAGTAGATAGAATCCAAGAACCTTTTCTTATTTTCCTAGCTATTACTTTTGTAAACAACAATTACTTTCTTAATATCACAATGTTTCCCTGTGTTCGATTTTTTATTACTTGGTCAATTTGCCAAAGTCACAACGTCCACGTACACTTGCGTGAAGCATACACGATATAGGCAAACAAGTTTTTGGCGACATTGCTGGGGAAATGATTACTTTGTTAAGTTGGGATTAATGTTTACATGTTCTTTTCTTTGTTTTACTTTATTAGTTCTTAATTATTCTTGGTGTGTGTTGATACTTGCTCATTTTTGTAGGAGTGAACTTAATTGAAGATGGACGCATACAACCAATACTCGTATTCTCCACAATACATATATCCTCCTAAATCATATACTTATCAACCTTACCCATATCAACCACCACCTCCACGAGAAGATCCTTATCCTTCTAGATCATATTTATATCAAGATTCCTAGTCTCATCATTACACTTATCAAGATACATGTTCCTACACTTCTTACCAAGATACATGCTCCTACACTCCACCTCCTCCTATCCCCTTTAAGATTTTTACTAATCCTCTTTATGATTTCTTTAATTTTGATATTAATCATC
>JAPKLY010000381.1:281544-305937 GCA_026898435.1 Prunella vulgaris | reverse complement strand
GCCTTATTTTCCCTATGACTAGTGGAGCTTTCATGAGGATAAGAGTGGAGTAGGACTTTTGTCCGAACCACTATAAATCCTTTGTGTCTAACGCCTTTATTTTCTGTTCTTTACTTGTGCACATCACCTAAAACTGATTTTCTTTAAAAACATTTCCGCACAAACTTACACTGCGCAAAACTTTCAAATTCAGACTATCTCAAGTAGTTTGGTGTTTTTAAAATAAGCTAAAAATCAGAAAAAGGTTTTGAATCCCTACAAGTCTATTCAACCCCCCTTCTAGACTTGTTTAAGGGTATTCTTACTCTAAAACCTGCCTTTGGGACCAACACCCACCTACTGACAACTCGGAATCAAGTCGGTTGGATAACTATCTCAGTAAGCTCAGTTTTGTGCGGAATGTGAGCCCTTAAGTTTCTACTCGTTTTAAGTTCTGAAAACTTATCAGTTTGCTTAGGAAAATTGTGATTAAGGCTGGTGCACAGTTTTAAGGATCAGGATGATGAATCAGTCCTGATGTTTTGAAAACAATGCAGGGATGCTCAGTTTAATATGAATGACAGTTATGATCCTGAACAATAAGTAAATCAGCACACAGGGGACTTTTTGACGTGGTTCGGAGATAAACAACTCCTACGTCCCCGACCTGATTTAACAGGAAGCTACCCTCTATCCTGAGGATAGGTACTTGATTTTTACGTGCCAAGGGACACGAGTAGCCAACTTCCTCTCTTAGGAACTGACCCCTGAGCGTTTTACAAGTCCCGGTCCTTCCTACCAACCAACGCACAAACTGAGGGGTTTGGTATTCACGTTTCCAACTATTGTGTATTGATCCCTCTAAACAAATCTGTTCTAAGGATGGGATCAATACTCTAAGCAACATACAGAATAGATTCCTACTACAACACTAGGGAAATTTAAAACTTCAGAGTGTTGCTTCAAATATACTTTGAGTGCTTGGAATCCTGAGAATTCTTCACTTGGAAATTTCCCCGTAAGGCCTTCTGTATTTATAGGGGGTTTGAAATAGATCCGTTGGAAGAGATCCGTTTCAAATCCTCCTATTTTAGGTAGGTGCAGGTACTGGTTGTCCTTGTCTGACAAAACCCATACCTTGTATGGCAAAGTTTCTGATCTGCCGCCTGCACCTCTGAGAAGCATTAAATGTGCTTAGTCTCCGTACATACGTGTCGCCTTCTTACTGGTTGCTTGTCCAACGGCTAGCTTGTCGGCTTTGACTTTACTCATAATAAATGTTTGTCTTATGTTGGAGACACTGACATTCCTTTCGCTTTTCAGACTTCCATTTGCATGTGTAACCTTTGGGTCTTAGGACTTACAAGTATTAGGTTAACTGATACTAGGCCTGAGTCAGGACTTATGAACGTCAGAAGGACGTTCAGCCTGATCAAGGTTACAATGTGCCCTCACTGATAGAGACTTTCCTGAGCATGCTTAGTTTACTCAGTTCGGTCAGAATCAGTGGTCTTCTTCAGGATGGCTTCTACGCAGCTTCAGGACTCTTTCTAGGTTTTTCAGGTTGCAGCTTCAGGTTGATCATCTTCAGGACGATCAATACCTTCAGGGTTGGAGATGCTTCAGACTTCAGACTTCTGGGACGCCACCATTAGTCTTCAATCTTCAACACGTTCCCCCTGAACTGAATACTATTCTAACCTAACTATCCTGAAACTATCATCCTGATGAACTATACTTAGGCAAATTCATCAAGGGGTTTTGGGATCTAATAAAAACACTCAGATTGTCCCATCAATTTCCCCCTTTTTGATGATGCCAAAACCCTTAGAAAAATCCTACCATCTAAAGAATTTACTGAAACAATCAGTATTCAGCTCAGGAACCTATATCAGGTCCTTAGTTCTACAAGATGGAGACAGGAAAGGGTTAGTACAGTTCTTGATAAAGAGCAGAAAAGTAAATCAGGAGTCAACGAGATGTTGTCTCAGGAATATAAATAGTTTCATTGATAAATAAAAGAAGTACATAGTATCCTGAAACTATTACAGAGTATTCCTGAAAAACTACTCTTCAGTCTTCATCATCCCATCTGGCCAGCGAGATTCCATACTTCTTCAGTACTCTTAGCTTGACGGCATGGTACTGATCAGGATCACTCAGTGCGCAAGTTTTTCTTTGCAATCCTTGCAATCTCGCCTCTGATCAGATCCATGTTCAGATGGTTGTTGATGCCGAGGGTTGGAGGAGGATAGGTGATGTTCTCAGGTGCCTTGATCTGAACTCCAGCTTTGTCAGCATGTCGATCAATTTCTCCCCAGAGTTCATTGTGATGCAGGGCCATCCATTCAGCAAAGATAGTGTTCTTATCCTTGCCTTCAGAAGTCCTCAACCAGTCCCCGTAGACATAGTACTTCTCCACAAAGTCCTTCTTGACTGGGATCCATACTTCATTCAGGAGGTACGAAGTTGTCTACGTACTCATACACCAGGGGACCGACTACCTGAGATTCAGCCACCTTCCTCTTCGACTCAGCAATTGATTTCTTCTTCTCGGCTTCAGGGGCAGGCTTCTTCGGATCAGTCTTCTCCTTCAACACAACCATTTCACCCTTCAGCTTTTGGAGTTCAGTAGCCTGACTCCTGACCTGCAATGCAGTCTCCAGCGTCAGTTGCTTCGTCTTCTTCCTTCCCTCGATAATGGGATCACCAGGGTACATTTGCTCTTCACACTCCTCCATCAGGTCGTCCACGGAAACATCAGCTTTCCATTTTTGAGCCTCTGACTTAGGATTTTTCAGAGCTTTCTTCCCTTCCCCCTTTTCGGCAGCATCAGGGGAGTCCTCGTCCTTATTGACTTTCTTCTGGATATCCTGAATCAGGATCCCCTGAGATGCTTGTTGGTCCGAAACCACCTTGAATTCCTTTGCCAGCTTTTCATTGGCCTCAGCTCTGAGCAGGCTGTCAGACAGATGATCATCGAACTCCTTCCGCATGGCAGCAAATTCATCTTTCCTTATTGTGCTCTCAGTAAGCATTATGTTCAGAGCCTTGTTCCATGCATCCTCAGAAGCTTTCTGACCCTCCCTCCATCTGGTCAGAAGTGCATCATCTTCCTTGCTGGCCTCCTCTTGAGCCACTGTCCTGACCTGGGCCTCCTGCCCCTTCAGTGCCTCGTCAATAAGTGCCTTAATCTTTTCATCGAGGCCACTTAGAGACGAGTCTATCATTGATTGGACTTGGTCAGTAGTGACTCCGGATGATCGTTGTTGTTCGAAGCTCAAGAATCTTTCAGCTGATTCCTTACTAGCCTTGGCCAACTCAGCAGTGAGATATTTGATTTTCTCACATTGACGATTGAGCTTTGCCAGGATAGTCCTCCCCATCAGCGACACTCCCACTAAAACAGTTCTGGACTTCTTCTACTTAGCTGACTTCGTTCTGTCGAAAACTGACATTGGGACCTCTCCATGAGCCTCACCAGTCCCGGTCCCTGGGATTGCGTCATCGGCCGGTGCACCTCCACCTGAGGTCTCACCTTCCCCGACTACTGGAACCACAGCTAGTTCAGTAGAAGGGTTGGGCTGAGGATTATTGGCCCTGACAACCCTGACGAAGTCATCCTTTGTAATCACTTGGGCGTATGATCGAAGGCCATATTGTCTACAATGATCTACTCCTGATCCCTGAGCCATTCCACTCCCTTAGCCTCAATCAATGATGCAACTTCAGGGACTGATGCTTTCCCCAACATCACTAGGACCCTGAGCTTGATCGCCTCTTCACCATATGATTCTTCCAAGTCGGGAAGATTCTGAGTGATAAATCTGATGGCTTGAGATCGGGCATCCATCTCGAATGGAGTCAGGGGTGGTGCAGGAACCTCCTCTTGAGTTTCTTCCTGAGTTTCCTCTGGATGCTCAGACTCCGACTCTTCATCATTTGAAACGGCCCATTTTCTGCCCTGATTGTCCTCCAAATCCTCATCATGGAGCTCCTCCTGAGCCTCCATCCCCTCGCCTTCCAGATGCTCTTCATTACCAGCATCAGAACAACCTTGTCCCTCCTGGACAATCTCCTCATCTTCTCCTTCATCACCCTCTTGCTCCTCCTAAGCAGCCACAGATGGCTCTGCCTGAACCTCCACTCTTAGATCCTGTACTACTTGCATAACAGGATCCTCCTTAACAGCCTCCTGAACAGGTGCAGTCTGTTCCCCCTCAACGTCAGCATCCTCCTCTTGATGCACCCTCACATCTTCCTGAGCCACCTCCACCTGAGGTGCCTGCTCAGTTTCTTCAGGCGCCAAAGAAGATATTGGCGTTGCCAGAGTGGCAGTTGAAGCTGGCCTCTGATCAGGGCGATCAGATTCAGTGTCTGAATCATGGAGCATAGTCTTCTTCTCCTGAGGCTTTGAGATGGTGATGCCCTTCACCTTCACCCTCTTTGGCCCTGACTTGGTCGGCTCCTCTTAAGCCTTTGAGCTGGCAGCCTTGCCCTTCCCACCTTTGCTTCTTGAGACCTTCTTGATTTCAATGTCATACATCCTTTTCTTTGTCTCAGCATCATTCCTGAAGAGGACTTGCTTGTCCTTGAAGTCGTCACATCCCTCCTTATCAACGTCTCCAAGAAGACTCTGAAGCATCACTAAGAGTCTTGATCCGAAGTGGGGATTCTTGTCAAGGACCACCTTATCACCCTCCATTCTCACTTTCTTGGACTCCTGAACTAGCTTCTGAAGGAAAAACTCCTCCCAGTCAATCTTAGCATCGTCCACCACTGCAGCCAAACCCCTGATTTTGGGTTAACTGATCTGCTCCATCCCTCCGATGAAGCCCATTATGCTCTGGACGACCACCTCAAAGAGTAACTTGTAGGCGGGCTTTAGGAACTTCTTGTTCATTATGCTGAAGATTTCTTGAGGAGCGATCAGGAATTCATTCATACACTTCTGTTCTTCTCCAGCCTTGTATGCCGAGAGATCAGCCAGCTGCTCATGCTCAGTAGAATGGGGCAGGTTATATGTCTTCCTGATGAGCTCCCTGACGTTGATTCACTCAGTAAAGTGCTGCACAATTTTCTTACCATTCTTCTCCACTGATCGCCTGAGTGGAATCACTGATTCCCACTCTCCATCTTCCTACAATGTCATGTTTGCATAAAATGCAATGATCTGATGGGGGCAAGTCTTGACAGGCTTGATAGAGACAAAGTCCACGAGCCCAGCATTGTTCAGTGCTCCATAGACTTGGAGAAGTTCTTTGATGGTGGCTCGGTGAGAAAAGTCCACCAACCATTCATAAGAGACCTTTGATTCCACTTCAGAGATGGCAGCGTGGAATCTCTTGGTATCTTCAATGGATTGAGTAGCAAAGGAAGCTATGAGAGCAGAGATTGAAAGAGAAATAAGTTGCATAAATTTGGGTTAGGAAAATATGAGTGCGTAAATTATGCAATGTGAACAAAGCTTCCTTTTATACCCAAAAATTCAGTTTTAATGAACGGGCTTGATTGAAAGTCTTTTGAAATTCAAAGGATTAGATTGAAGGGTATATCCCGAATAAAAGAATTTGCAAAGGTTGGTTTTTCAAAAGTCATGATTAAGCCTTTATCGAAACATGTTCCCGCCCATTTCACATTAAATGCGTGTCAGAAGAATGTTTGAACTAATTACACATTTTTCATTTAATAAAAACTGAAAATTAAATGAACGGCTGAGGATTTGAGTTAAAAACCCTTGATTGATGTGGTGTCAGACAAAATCAGAAAAGCACATGCAGGACAGAAAAGACAAAGAGTTTCAGGATTCATACCAGTCAGTCAAGTATAGAAACCCGACTGATACCTTTTGAGACCGATCAGGGTGACAAGCCCTGAAATTTGTGTCGTGAACTTAAACCTACTTCAATCCTGAATTATCTAATTATGATGTTTGTTCCCCCTGAAAGCCATCCATTTCTCTGCAACATGATCTTGAGTTAGTCATTCCTCCTGACCACTTTGTTCACTTCTGAACTGAGATTCATACTGAACCATCTACACCTGGGTCAAGAAGTCCTAACTCTACTGACAGCTCAACAAACCTGGTTTCAAGCAAAGCCTTAGTCAGGATGTCAGCTCTCTGCTTGTCAGTAGGGATCCTCTCCATCCTTATATCATTCTTCTCGACATGATCTCTTATAAAGTGATGCCTGATGTTTACTGCTTACCCCTTGTGTGTAAGACTGGGTTTTGGGATATGGCAATGGCACTATTATTGTCACAATAAATTGGGACATCAGTGGCCTCAACTTGGTAGTCTCTCAGTTATTGTTTCAATCAAAGGATTTGGGAACAACAACTGCCTACCGCTATATACTCAGCCTCAGTAGTAGACGTTGCAACACTTGTTTGTTTCTTGGAAAAGCAAGAGATCAGTTTGCTCCCTAGAAACTGACATGTGCCTGTAGTTGATTTCCTATCAATCCTACAGCCTCCATAATCAGCATCAGAATACCCTGTCAGTTCTAGGTTGTCATCAGAGGGATACCAAAGTCCTAAATTGACTGTACCCTTCAGGTATTTCAGTATCTTTTTGGCACTCTCTAGATGACTTTTCTTCGGATCAGACTGATACCTTGCACAAACTCCAACTGCATAGGTGATGTCAGGACGACTTGCAGTCAGGTACAGTAAAGATCCAATCAGTGCCCTATATTCAGTCTGATTGACTGAGGTCCCCTCCTTGTCAGGATCCAGCTTCTCATTTGTGTTCATGGGAATACGTAAGACTTTGCTGGACTGAACTCCAAACTTCTGAATCAAGTCCCTCGCATACTTGGACTGATTGATAAAGATTCCGGAGTCACTTTGCCTGACCTGAACGCCTAGAAAGAAGTTCATCTCTCCCATCATTGACATCTCAAATTCCCCGTCATCAGCTTGGAGAATTTCTCACAAAGCTTCAGGTTAGGTCATCCAAAAATTATGTCATCCACATAAATTTGGACTAAGAGAATGTCCTCCCCTTCGGATATCCTGAAGAGGGTCCTGTCCACTGTTCCTTTCACGAACCCGTGGTCTATCAGGAATTGGGAGAGTTTGTCATACCAAGCCCTGGGGGCTTGCTTCAGGCCATAAAGAGCTTTCTTCAGGTGATACACCTTATCACCAACTTCGAACCCAGGAGGTTGCTCAACGTAAACCTCCTCGTTCAGCACTCCATTCAGGAAAGCACTCTTCACGTCCATCTGATACACTTTGAACTTCTTGAATGTTGCATAAGCCAAGAACAGCCTGATTGCTTCCAACCTTGCGACCGGAGCAGAGGTCTCATCATAGTCGATCCCTTCGGCCTGAGAGTAACCCTTTGGCACTAGTCTGGCCTTGTTCCTGACAACAACATTCTTCTCATCCCTCTTGTTCTTGAAGACCCACTTGGTGCCAATAACGTGTTGACGCCTAGGTCTCTCAACTAACTCCTAAACCTGATTTCGCTCAAACTGATTGAGCTCATCCTGCATGGCTAGGATCTAATTGGGGTCAGCAATAGCTTCTTCTATGTTCTTAGGTTCCTGATCAGATAGGAAGCAACAGAACATAGCACTCTCGTCATGGAACAACCTTGTCCTGACCCCCTCATTGAAATCACCAATGATATTTGCCAATGAGTGATCATCTAGCCATCGCCTCCTGCTGACCGTTGCACTGGGAGCTGCTGATGTTCCCTTTCCTGATCCTGAAATGTTAGTCTCGACAATAACAGGCAAAGAAGAAGAACGAGCAAGAACAGGGGACACTGAGTCATTCCCTGAGGGCTGTGCAATGTCAGGGACATTGTTTCCCCCTACAGAGTTGGACTCAGTAACTGTCTCAGGTGCAGAAGCATCATCACCGACAGTCCTTACCTTAGGTTAAGTATGTGCCTCCGTCTAAGACTCAACATTCTCCGAGGAAAAATACATATACAATGTCTCCCTTTTCAAGGGCTTCCTCAGCCGAGGTAACTCTGCCAAATACCTCTTTAGCTCCTCAAAGGCCCTCTGGCACTCTTCATCCCATTCAAACCGTGATCCCTTCCTCAATATTTTAAAGAAAGGTAAACTATTTTCTGCCGATCGTGAAATAAACCTACTCAGCGTTGCTATACACCCATTCAACCTCTGTGCCTCCTTCAAGTTTCGGGGCGCTTGCATTTCTAGAATAGCCTTCACTTTATCTTGATTAGCTTCGATTCCCTCAGGAGTTACCACATACCCCCAAAATTTTTCTGTCCTTACTCCAAAGGCACACTTGGCTGGATTAAGCCGTATCTGGTATGTCCTCAATACCCCAAAGATTTCTTCAAGGTCAGAGGCATGATCTCCCGCCTTGATGCTCTTCACCAGCATATCATCCACGTACACCTCCATATTCTTCCGAATCTATTTTTTGCACACCACGTCTACCATCCTCATGTATGTGGCCCCTGCGTTCTTCAATCCGAACGTCATTTTGACATAGTCGTATGTTCCACAAGACACTACGAAACAAGCCTTTGGTACATCAGCTTGATCCATCCAAATCTGATGATATCCCTGATAGACATCTATCATAGACAACAACTCACATCTAGAAGTAGAATCCACCAACTGATCAATTCTAGGTAGTGGATAATGATCTTTAGGACAGGCTTTATTCAGATCCCTGAAGTCCATACACATCCTCCAAGCTCCAGCTCCCTTTGCTACTAGCAACGCATTAGACAACCATTCTGGAAATTGGACCTCCACTATGTGCTTCGCTCTTAGCAACTTTTGGACCTCCTCCTGGATCACTTTGTCTTTCTCTGGCCCGAACCTTCTCAACTTTTGCTTCACAGGTCTGGCTTCTGGGTTCACATTCAAACTGTGCAACGCTACTGCAGGGTCGATTCCTATCAGGTCCTTTGGCCTAAAGGCAAAGAGATCAACATTTTTTCTTAAGCATGCAATAACAGCCTCCGCCACTTTATGCTCCATTTGGGTACCAACGTAAGTGGTAAATCCTGACTGGTTGGGAAATAGCTCCACTGGCATAAGCTCCTCTTTGGGACGTACTCTCAGCTCTGGCTTCTCTTCTTTCATTTCCTCTAGCTTTAATCTTTTTCCATGGGGGTCTTCTCCTCTATTCGCCTACCCCAAACCTTTGACTACCTCCCTCATCGTATCAATATAACATTTTCTGGAACATAAATGATCTCCACAGATCTCTGCTACCTCCGTTCCTACCAGAAATTTTAGCTTCAAATAATAAGTAGATACCATTGCTCTGAACAAGTTCAAGGATGGCCTTCCCAATATCACATTGTATGCCGATGGTGCATCCACTATTAGGAAATTAACCATCTTCACACTAAACAAAGGTGGCTTTCCCAATCTAACCTGCAACTACACCTGACCTCTAGGATGTATCGCCCCTCCCGTGAAACCAAAGAGAGCAGTATCCACTGGCTTGAGCTCCACGTTCAGATTCATCTTTTCAAAGCATTCTCGAAACATAATATCAGCCGAACTCCCAGTGTCCACGAACACTCTAGCTATTTCGTACCCACCTATCTCTGTTGTTACCACAAGAGCGTCGTTATGTGGCCTCTGACCAGTGATCTCATCATCTGCCCCGAACTTAATCAGAGGTGTATCCTCCTCCATTCTTACTTGATGGACATTCCCATCCTCCCAAAGCTTTCCTTCTCTGAGAAATGCCTTCCTGACTCTATTTGAATCACCATCCGCTGGTCCTCCCACTATCATCTGGATGAATCCTCTCCTCTGGTTTGATCCATCCTTTCTTGGTGCTTCTATTAGCTCCTTTCCCTTATCTCCAGATTCTTTCCTCTTTCCTCCATATCTATCTCTTTCCCTCTTCTCAAAGTCAACTAAATGGCCTTCCCTAATCAGTCTTTCAATAGCATCCATCAAATGCCTGCATTCGTTGGTCTCGTGACCATAATCATTATGATACCGGTAATAGTGCTCAGACCTAGGGTTCTTCGGACCTCTTCTGGCCGAAGCGGGAAATTTGAACCCAGGGATATTTGTTGCTATCTCTAACATCTCAGCGGGTTGTAATGTCAAAGGGGTATAAGCATCAAATCTTTCCTGATGGGGCCTCTCCTTCTCATTCTTATGACTCTCAGATCCCCCTCTCTTCTTTTCTGGCTCTTTTTTTTTTTTTACCCTCTTTCCTTTTTTGTCATGCTTCTCGCCTCTTCTAGATTTATGTACTTATCGGCTCTGACCTGAAACTCATCAAAGGATGCAGGGTGCTTTTTGGCTAATGATTTAAAGAAATCTCCATCCAACAACCCTTGCGCCAAGGCGTTAGTTCTGACCTCATCAGAGGCAGAGGGCACCTCCAGGGTGGCTTCATTGAAGCGTGTAATATACGCCCTGCGATTTTCTTGAGGTTTCTGTTTCAAACTGAGCAAATACAGGGAGGTCTTTGCTATTTTTCTGGCACTTGCAAACTGGTGCAAAAACAGATCGCTGAGCTCAGTAAAAGAGTGAACTGAACCAGCAGGCAACTGACTAAACCACTTTTGGGCAGACTTGGTGAGAGTGGTGAGAAACACTCGACATTTTACTCCCTCTGAGTACTGATGCAACAGCGCCCCATTTTCGAACCTTAACAAATGATCCTACGGATCCGAAGTTCCATCATATTCATAGTTCAGAGCCTTAAACCTAGGAGGTAAAGGGTCACGGAGAATCTCATCTATGAGGGGAGATCCCCCCCTAACATCCCCCAATTTTCGTAACCTTTTCACACTGTTTCTTAATCACTTCCATTTCCCGCTTCAGAGAAGCTATCGCCCGATTAGTAGTGGCTACCGCAGTAGATTCAACTACCTCTTCAGAATCATCTTTATAATCTACCAATCGAGAGTCTCTAGTCTCTCCCCTATTGGTTCTGTTATCTGGTCTGTCATCTCTCACAGTACCTCCTCCGGCAGCTACTCTGCCAAATCTGGTTCGCACATTTCCATCCTCCGGGACATCTCCCATTGGATGAGGTAATGTGTTGGGCACGTTCCAGGCCCTGGGTTCGGGTCTACTTTGGGTCTTAGTCGGGGGCTCGATCGGTGCCCCAGCCTTAGACACGCCCGTGGCCTAGTTTTCTCTCCTCCTCCTGCTAGGGGAGTTTCAGTATTCAAAATAGGAGTCTCCTTCTGCCCTATGACCTTTGCGGCCTGATTCGTCAAGGTTTGATTCACAGCTGTCTGAATCAAAGCCTTAAGGCTATCCGCTGTCAGGGTGATCACGTTAGAGCTGCCTAGTTGTTCATTCCCTGGCAGTGCGGGTGTGCTCTGAGCTGTGACCACTGGTATCTCCGCACTCGCAGGAGTGTTGGCCACAACCTCAAACTCTAACCCCAAATTCCGGGGGTTTGGGTTAGCCATCTCTGTCATCCTCAGTTTCATTAGTTACAAATATTTGAGAAAATATGATGCAATAGTATGACCTTTCTTTGCTTTAAACTGCTCAAATAAACACACATAGGCAACAAAAGTCCTTTCTCGAGAAGTTTGTTTTTATATACAAGAATAGTAATAACGGCTTCTTCATCTCCCAATGGCTATATGTTTTTATAGGAATCCTCACCATTTTTATTCAAAATGCAAATCTTATTATATCATCGTAAAATGCAAATCAGGGGTACTACAATCATATTTCCTAACAATATTAAGAAACGACTATGAAAGCATTTAGCTTAGGCTACAAGTAGGGGTGTACATAATTCGATTATTAATCGAAAACCGAACCGAAATATGAATTCGGTTCGGTTACCGTAATATTCAGTTCGGTTTTGGTTATCATTTTTTTATAATTTTGGTATTCGGTTCGGTTTGGTTAATAACCGAAATAATTTCGGTTAACCAAAATCCGAACTGAAATTATTATATATTTAATAAACATTAATATATATATTTAATAAATAAATAATATAATATAAAAAACATAAACCTAAGTAAGTATAATATAAATATTTAATAAATAAATAATATAATTATATTTAATAAAAAAATAATATAATATAAATAATATTTATATTTAATTCGGTTATTTCGGTTATAACCGAAACCGAACCAAAAATTTCAATTTCGGTTATGTTTGGTTTTACATAAATTTGGTTCGGTTTCGGTTACTTTTAGCTCATTTCGGTTCAATTTCAGTTTTTTTAATTCGGTTCGGTTCGGTTACTGAACCGACCATTGCACACCCCTAGCTACAAGAATCACACCGATCAGCAAAGACATAACACCTTGAAATAGATTTTTTCTAATACAAAACTCACGTCTTAACTCATAAACATGTTCCCACAGACGGCGCCAGTTGATCGGGTCAAAAAATACACAATTCAACAATGAAATCAAATAAGGGAAACATCGTAGAAATATTACCTCTCTTCTGCTATTCCACAGCGAACCGATCCTCAGCTCTTTGGACACCGATGGATCTCCCCACTGCTGCGCTCCCTCCTCTGATGATCTGCACAAAGTCGGGCCAGAAGGGATTCCGGCATCGACCCTCCTACGATCAAGTCAGCCCCCAAGATATGAATTATTCGATGTGTGAAAGATGTGGTGTGCAAGTATGTAAAATGTGTCTTTTAAACCAAGAAAGTGTATGGAGAGCTATTTATACCCTCTCCTTCATAGGAAGGGTATTTCAGTCTTTGCTTCAACTTTGGGACCACTTCCAACAGCCGGATTACGGTAGTGGAGCAATGCACACCAGATAGTACAACACGTGGCCTCTTCTTATTGGAGGTAAGTACAAGAATATTCCTCCATGCTGATTCGGTTGATTGCATGCGCGTATATACTAGGTTCCAATGATAGCGACAATGTTTCTTTTCTTCTCTGCTCCCTCGACATCCGGGTACAGTATAGGTCAACCTCCCTGAGGTCAGATACAAGGAGCGACAGGGGAGATTCTTCCTCCTCCCTGATGATTCTCCGTAGTTAGTGGACACCTCTGACTTCTGGCAGAGGAGTGAGTTCAGAAGGCAGAACTCACATCCATCTTTCATTCTAGGAATCATTCCACTCCTAACTCTCGTAACGAAGGTTACAAGTCGTGGAATCTAGATACTAATATTTGAGATTTCCTTTTACAGAGGAACTCGTTCTTCAGCCAGTGACCTCTGGGATCTGGCACATTTACTCCCCATCACTACTATTTCTTTTCCCTTGTCTCCAAATTCTCTTCTCTTCCCACCGTATATATATCTCTCTTTTCTTACAAAGTCTACTAGATGACCATCTCGGATCAACCTTTCGATAGCGTCTTTTAGGTGCCTACATTCATTTGTATCATGCCCATAGTCGTTATGATATCGGTAATAGTGCTCAGACCTAGGATTCTTTGGCCCTTTTCTAGCTGAAAAAGTAAATTTAAATCCAGGAATGCTTGCTGCAACCTCTAACATCTCTGCAGGCTGTAAGGTCAAGGGTGTGTATGACTCAAATCGCGTTTGAGGTGGTTTCTCCATATCATTTATGTTTCTTTCAGATCCTCCCTTCTTTTTCTCAGGTTCTTTTCTCTTCTCAGATCCCCTTTCCTCTCTTTTCATACCTCTTGCCTCCTCCAGATTTATATACTTATCTGCTCTAATTTGTAGCTCATCAAAAGATTCTGGTGGTCTCTTAGCCAGGGATTTGAAGAAATCCCCATCAGCTAGTCCCTGAGCTAGGGCATTGGTTCTTACTTCATCTGAAGCAGAGGGCACCTCCAAGGCTGCCTCATTAAAATGGGTAATATAAGCCCTAAGGCTCTCCTGAGGTTTTTGCTTCAAGCTGAGCAAATATAGAGATGTTTTGGCTATTTTTCTCGCACTTGCAAACTGATGCAAAAATAATTCGCTGAGTTCAGTAAAAGAGTGCACTAATCCAGCTGGCAGTTGGCTGAACCACTTTTGTGCAGATTTGGTGAGAGTTGTGAGGAACACTCTACATTTTACTCCTTCTGAGTACTGATGCAACAATGCTCCATTGTCAAACCTTAGTAAATGTTCCTGTGGATCAGTAGTTCCATCATATTCGTAATTCAGGGCTTTGAATCCAGGAGGCAAGGGGTCCCTAAGAATCTCATCTGCGAGGGGAGATCCCCCCAACCGTGCCCCTGGTTTCACTACTTTTTCGCATTGCTTCTTAATTACTTCCATCTCCCGTTTCAGGGAGGCTATTGCTCTATTAGTGGTAGCCACATCGGTGGACTCTACCACTTCCTCTGAATCATCTTCATAATCAACCAATTTAGAATCCCTAGTTACCCCCATATTGGCCCTGTTATCTGGTCGCTCTTCTCTCACGGCTGTCCCGCAGGCAGCAACTCTGCCAAATCTGGTTCTCACATTCCTATCCTCTGGGACGTCTCCCATTATATGAGGTAATGTGTTGGGCACGTTCCAGGCCCTAAGCTCGGGTCCACTTTGGGCCTTAGCTAGGGGCTCGATCTGCACCCCAATTTCAGACACGCTCATGGCCCAATTTTCTTTCCTCCCCCTGCTAGGGGAGTATCTGTGTTCAATACACGTGTTTCTCTCTGCTCTCCTACCTCTACAGTCTGGTTTGCCAAAGCTTGATTCACAACTGACCGAATCAGAGCTTTGAGGCTATCGTTTGTTAGGGAGACGATGTTCGAACTCCCCGGATTTTCATTGACTACCAAGGCAGGGCCGCTCTAGGCCGTAACCACTGGTACTCCCACGCGCATGGGGGTGTTTGTCATCGCATCAAACTCTACCCCCAGATTCCGAGGATCAAGATCGCTCATTTCTGAAATTTTTATATGAATTAGTTGTGTACATAGACCAAATGTAAAATATCCATATAATCATTCTTAATTTTAACCATAAATGCGACCACCTACTGTAACATGATGCAACCACTTCATTTCATAAAGATCCATTTCCAGGGACCATAATAACAACGCTTTCAAAATCTCACAACGGTAACCTACCCAGAAAAGGAAATCCACCCTATGTACGTACATATATACATATTTTTCAGAATTTCAAATTTCAAATCAGATTTCACAGAATAACAGTTAAAGATCTTAACACGATGACTCTTTACTAAAGCAGATATTCGAAAAAAGTAACTTTGATCATCAGATTGCATCATTTCATGAATACTACCTTTAAAATGGTTCTCATACTTTATAATAATAGCAAACTCATGCCATAACTCATTAACATTCCCACAGACGGTGCCAGTTGATCGAGTCAGAAAATGCTCATTCAACACTTATAAATTTAATCCATAAAAAGGTAAAATAATATATGTTACCTAAAATTTCCCTTTTTTCTGCCAATGAAATGCTTCGTTCTTTTCCCTCTCTTCCACCCATGTGATCCCTGTGCCTACTCCGATCTGTACCAAAGTCGGGCCGGAAAGAATTCCGCGTCGACCCTCCGACGGCCAAGTCAGCCCCAATATAACGATATATAGAAAGTGTATTTACTTTGATAATAAAAGTATTGTGAAACTGAGAAATGAACAAAGAAAGTTATTTATACTCTTTCCATGCAAGGGTAAGTTAGTCTTTTTCTTCTGCTCTGGGACCACTACTAACGGTTTGGCTATGGTAGTGGAGCAAGACAATGACGACTGTGGTACAGACAGTACCATATGTGGCATCCTCTCATTGGATAGTCGTACTATTTTATTCCCTCATCCCAACTACGTGCACCTATGATACTAGGTTGTGATGATGGCGACTGATATTTCATTTCTACTCTGTCATCTGTCCTCTGACTTCCGTAACAGGACTCATCAGTCAGAGGTTAAGTATCAGAGACACCCAAAAAGGTTTTTTCCTCAGTAGTATATCTTGATAAGAAGTAATTGTATTTTCTCTGTCCTCTAGGAGAGAGGAGAATCCAGAGGTCAGAGTTGACCAACTAATCCGATCTAAAAGTGGGCTTCCTTTAGTATATACCTTAGGATTCCAAGACATGTACATTAATCATAACACATGGAAATTTCCTCCTCCGAGTATATTTTATGAGGAGTTTACATCTTTGTCTAGTGACCTCTGGGAGCAGGCACAACCACTACTTATCAGCAGGGATGCTCAGTTTAATATGAATGACAGTTATGATCCTGAGCAATAAGTAAATCAGCACACAGGGGACTTTTTAACGTGGTTCGGAGATAACCAACTCCTACGTCCACGACCTGATTTAACAGGAAGCTACCCTCTACCCTGAGGATAGGTACTTGATTTTTACGTGCCAAGGGACACGAGTAGCCAACTTCCTCTCTTAGGAACTAACCCCTGGGTGTTTTACAAGTCCCAGTCCTTCCTACCAACCAACTCACAAACTGAGGGGTTTGGTATTCACGTTTCTAACTATTGTGTATTGATCCCTCTAAAAAAATTAGTTCTAAGGATGGGATCAATACTCTAAGCAAAATACAGAATAGATTCCTACTACAATACTAGGGAAATTTAAAACTTCAGAGTGTTGCTTCAAATAAACTTTGAGTGCTTGGAATCTTGAGAATTCTTCACTAGGAAATTTCACGTAACCTTGAATGGGGGCAAGGCCTTCTGTATTTATAGGGGGTTTGAAATAGATCCGTTGGAAGAGATCCGTTTCAAACCCTCCTATTTTAGGTAGGTGCATATACTGGTTGTCCTTGTTTGACAAAACCCATACCTAGTATGACAACATTTCTGATCCGCCGCCTGCACCTCTGAGAAGCATTAAATGTGCTCAGTCTCTGTACATACGTGTCGCCTTCTTACTGGTCGCTTGTCCAATGGCTAGCTTGTCGGCTTTGACTTTACTGAACCTCGTACATTTATAACTTTGAGTCTCTCGATCTTTACTCAGAATAAATGTTTGTCTTATGTTGGAGACACTGACATTCCTTTTGCTTTTCAGACTTCCATTTGCACGTGTAACCTTTGGGTCTCAGAACTTACAAGTATCAGGTTAACTGATACTTGGCCCGAGTCAGGACTTTTGAACGTCAGAAGAACGTTCAGCCTGATCAAGGTTACAATGTGCCCTCACTGATAGAGACTTTCCTAAGCATGCTTAGTTTACTCAGTTCGATCAGAATCAGTGGTCTTCTTTAGGATGGCTTCTACGCAGCTTCAGGACTCTTTCTAGGTTTTTCAGGTTGCAGCTTCAGTTTGACCATATTCAAGACGATCAATACCTTCAGGGTTGGAGATGCTTCAGACTTCAGACTTCTGGGACGCCACCATCAGTCTTCAATCTTCAACACGTTCCCCCTGAACTGAATACTATTCTAACCTAACTATCCTGAAACTATCATCCGGATGAACTATACTTAGGCAAATTCATCAAGGGGTTTTGGGATCTAATCAAAACACTCAGATTGTCCCAACAAAAGTCATCTTTGATTTGATGATGAGTTACTTGACAAGTGGTGGAGAATTAGAGACTTTTATCAAGCCTATGGTAGTGGATGTACTTTGTGTGATGATTGAGTGCACCTCATACACTTAAGAGTTGAGCTATACACTTCCTAGTGAGGATCTTGACTCATTGATTTGATCGTGTGTCCATTGATGTTTATGTAGATGGTAGATGAGATGACACTACATTGATAGATTGCATGATATTGAGTGATATGTTCATGGCATTTGATTGTGTGCTAGATGCTCATGGATACAATTATTCCCCTATCTTATCGCTTTGTTGCCCGAGGTCGTGCAACAATCTAGTTTGGAGGTGTGATTAGGGTCATAATTGCATCATTTTGCATTCATTTTAGCATAATATCGATTGGTTTATGTTCATTATTGACCCTAATATACTATACATTGTGCTATTAACCTCTTTTGGCAAAAAAGTGTGTTTTATAGGTGAAATCGAGCAAAAACGAGGAATTCACGATTATAGAGGGTGAGATGATGTGATCTGAGCACATGGGGAAGCTTAAATGACTTAAAGAAAGACCCTAGGAAGCTTGGACGAGCCATGAGATCGAAAACAAAAATGTCAAAAACAGACATCGGAGAACAGCATTGACTGAGCGTTGACTCTACTGTGTCCAAGCGCTCGTGTGAAGGTGTCCGAGCTAAAAATCTCTGGACAAAGGAATTCTTGGCGCTCGATCACCTTTAGTCAACCGCTCGACCGGCGATGTCCGAGTGCCGGTAAGCTGATGTCCGAGCGCCAGTTCGGAAAATGAGGAAATTAAGGGCAACTTCATCTTTTCGATCGTTTAATGAGGGGAAATTTGGTCTAAGAATTGTGGGCACTATAAATACCTTAAAGATCAAATTTCCAAGTATCCCCAATTAGTCTTAAATTCATTAGATAGTTTAGAGAGAGATTAGGTAGTTACTTAGTGGATTTTTGCTAATTTTCATACTTCTCTCTTCAATTACTTGTAATCCAACCATTAGATTTTCAATCTATTTATTCCATTAGATTAGTCTCGTTATTAGCTACATTTCTACGATTCAATTTTGCATTTGGATTTCCGGATCAAGAGTTAGCATTTCAGGGTAGTAGGAGAGTGTTTCAATTTCTTCATAATTGGTAAGATTCTTGTAATTTTCTTTCAATTTAGTCTTAATGATGATGTTTTGCTTCTTAATTGTTGTTTTGTACTCCCAATTAGCCATGAGCTAATTTCTTGTTGCTTTGGTGTATGAATACTATGGTATAGTTGAGTGTTCTGTTAATCTCATGCATGATTAAGTGATCTTAATTGATTAATTCTCTAATTTGATGATTTGTTTGAATGCTTGATGTAATCAATTGGATATTTTAAGCCTATGTGAGTTAGCAACACGTGAGAATTGAGTTAATTCATGGATGTTCTTAATTGAAGTTTGTGCCCACCAAGTGTTTGTATTAATGCCTTTATGTCAATAAGAATTGCTTAGAAGTTAAGACCTATTAAATGGAGTATTGGGTGTTGTAGAGATATCTAGGCACTTGATAGAGCACTTAGGCTTGATTAAGACATCAAGGGATCTTGCATGCTAGGATTGATAGGATACTAGATGAACCATAGTAGGATTACTCCAATGTACATTTCTCACACACTTGCTCACTTGTAAAAGGGTGATAGTTAGAATTTACTATTTCTTGTTGAAAAGTAGATAGAATCCAAGAACCTTTTCTTGTTTTCCTAGCTATTACTTTTGTAAACGATAATTACTTGCTTAATATCGCATCGTTTCCTTGTGTTCGATATTTTATTAGTTGGTCAACTTGTCTAAGCCACAACGTCCGCATAAACTTGCGTGAAGCATACACGATATGGGCAAATAAGTTGCTTGGAAAGGCCAGTTCATGAGAGGGCATGGTTCTCCTACAATCGTTTTGGAAGCAGTCGCATCACAAGACTTGTGGATATGACATGTTTTTTTTTTTTTGAAGTAGTAGGATCACGTAATGATCACAACGTACGGTATGAATCCTTCTTATTCAATAATGTGTTGCAAGGGAATGCACCTGATGTTAATTTCACGGTCAATGGAACACTACAAACGAAGAGATATTATCTAGCAGATAATATTTATCCAACATAGGCTATTTTTGTGAAGTCTTTTCCTTGTCTGTACGATCTAAAGAGTTTTTTTTTAAAAAAAGATAAGAAGCTGCACGAAAGGATGTCGACGAGCTTTCGGGATGCTTCAAGCTCGATGGTCAATTGTTAGAGGTCCGGCTCGTTTTTTATATAAAAAATAAAATATATTATGTTAACATGCATTATTTTACGTAGTATGATAGTTGAGGATGAAGGGGAAATGGTTGGAAATTTTCCCAACGATGAAGATGATGACCCAGGAGAATTCGTCTGAGGCCCAAATGGAGAATTTCAAGATTCTCTTCGTAGGAATTTCGAATTACGCAACAGCGATGTGCATCACCAACTTCGTTCTAACTTGGTTGAGCATATCTGGACACACTACAATGGCAATCATTGAATTATTATTTTAATATAATTTTTTAAAAAAAATTGAGTGGTGCACTTTTTAATTTTTAAATATTCTTATATTTTTTCCCTTTTTCCATCACATCACTTATACTTTTTCATTTGTATCTTAATTTGTGTGCCCAAAGGCAACGAGCAACTTATAAGGGAACAGAGGGAGTATATTTATTTTAGAGTGCTTACTCGGCGCACTTGGGTGCATCCCGTGCACCTTTAATTGGGCCTCAATTTCAAAATTAATTTTAACATGCCCATACCCAAAATTGGGTCAATCAAAATTAAAACTATAATTGAGCCTAAATTACAAGTGCATACTTTGCACTTGGGTGCACCCAAGATTTTGTGTTTATTTTAATATCATTGATTAATAATATCAATATTCAAGATAGATTTTAATTATATAAATTAAATATATAAATAAGATGAAATATGTTAATAGTAGGACGCACAAATATTAATATAAATGGATAAATGAATGTGAGTTTGTATTTAAATTTTATTTATTTATAGGTAAAATTTATATGAAAATTGTTCATCGTAAGTTTATCGTGAAATTATTTTTAGCTATCAAATATTTGATTAAAAGTATCATAAAATTCATCAAGAGTATCAAAACTCGAGGTCAACGGTATTATATTTTAATTTTTATTGATTATTTTACCCTAAATTTTAATAGTCCTGATAAATTTTTTGATATTCTTTATTAAATATTTGATATTTTTAAAATAAATTTATGGTAAATTATTTTTATATAAAATTGTTTAATTATCAACAAAATACCATATTATAAGTTGTAACTTGAAACCCTTAAACTAGACAAAAAATTATATATTTTAGCGGACGAATGACTAATTATCTAAAAAATGTTTAATTATCAACAAAATATCATATTTGATGTAGTAAAGATCCTCTAATAAATTAAACTCCTAAAAATGATTTTTGTATGTAATGATGTTATAAGTTACATACAAATTAAGTGGCATTTTGCAAACTTAACATAAAAAATGATTATTTTTTGAAAAAAACACTTAAAACATGTTTTTAATAACTATTTTAAGTGCTTATTATTACTTTTGGTTAAGTAATAATTTTTAGCTTTTAACTTTTACTTAAGCACTTCTACACATTTCTCAATAAAATAATATTCAATACCCTTTTTAAAAGCACTTATTTTGCAAACACATTTTTCTAAGGGCTTATTTGCAAAAACAACTAGAAACTTATAATCACTTTTTTATTTAAAAAGTTGGGTCACACCAACTTTTTAAAAAAGTGATTTTACACTTTTCAAAAGACTTTGCAAACAAGCCCTAAATTATTTTATAAAATTACTTAAGTTTAAAACATTCCTTATTTTTCATTTTGTTACTAAAATTACTTAATACTCTCTTCGTCCCTTAGGAATTTGCACCCAATGAAATGATACGTTTTTTAAGAAAAATATATTTTATATGGACAGTGCTAAATATCCAGACATCCAAACAAGGGTAATTTTGAAAATAATAAATTAAGATACAAGTTAAATGTCATTTTTACCCTTTAATTTTCTCTTTCCTATATTTATGTTTTAATAAGTGGGTTTGTGGATGAGTGAAATTAGGGTGGGAGTTAATAATTATGCCGGCTTATAATTAATACTCTAACTTTTTGTTCTTTCAAATCTTCAAACAAACCCTAACTTTTTGTTCTTGAAAATTTTTATTTTTCAGATTCAGGACCCTCCTTCTAGCGCCAAATTGTTGATAGAATTTACTAATCGTGTTTGTTATGTGGCTAGTTATGTCGGATTAATTCTACCAAACAATAATCTATGAATTTGAGAGGGCTTTGTGTGTTCTTGGATGATGTGGAGAGAGGGAGAGTAATTGTAGAGAGAGAAAGTAAAGTGTAGGAAATGTATTATGATTGTATTGAATTCTCTGAATAGTACAAGAGAGGTCTTATTTATAGGTGTGCGAGAGTGAGGTGGCACCTTACGAGCCTGTTTGGCTTCCGGTGTTGACGAAGGCTCCACACCTTCGTCTTAGTCCTTCACACCGATCCCTATACCGTGCCTTGTCCTACTACTATGTCTTACACTAGATGGGCCTCGTTAAAAACCTCACCGTAAACCACCCTTGTGGATAAATCGGACGGAGGGAAAAAGAGCACAACCATCGGAGTCCTACCGGCTACGGGACGAGCTTCCGGGTGAGCTCGAGGGCGAGCTGCAATGCCTTGCGTGGTTTCTGGGCGCCTTATGATGACGGACCTCGGCGAGGTCCTCGTGGGGGCAGAAGCGAGCTCCTTGGGCGAGCTGCCCCCATGTGGGCGAGCTCCGGACCTTCGTGGGTCTAGGCGAGCTCTCGGGGTCTATCAAGCCTTGGTGATTATGCCGAAGTCCATTGTATTAGTTCACCATGTCAACATTTGCCCCCCAGCTCGCGTGCATCATGACTTCGTCCAATGTGCGGGCGAGCTGGAGAACTCGGGCCCTGGCGAACTACCCTCGGGCGAGTGCCGAGCTGTCGTGCGATCTCTGCCATGGCGGTTGTCTTGGCCGACGTGGTGCGGGATCCCAGGCGTCGTGCATGCCTTTTGAGGCCTCGGTTCCCGCCCTCAATAATGATAACTTTCAAATTCTTGGCAAAGAGGCCCTCGTACTTTCTGAAAATCGCACCTCGCCCCGACTCTTATAAATAGGGAAAGGTGAGTTCATTTCTCACTTTTCCACTTCCGAGTTTTCAGAGCAACCTCCGGCGAACGACCTCCGTGCATCCGATGAAGTTTCCAGCGTTCCTCAAGGTAGAAAACTCGTTTCTTCTCCTTTTTGTCGATTCTTTTAAGCTTTTCGGAAATTTTGGACATTTCCGGAGGCTTTTGGCCTTTTTCACTGCCCTATTACCGTAACTTTGGCGGTGGAACCTTGGGCGAATTTTTGAACATTTCTGAGACTATGTCGACTCACGAATCGAGTGGGACCCTCTCCAACCGCAACCCTGGGAAATGGTCGATGATCGAGAATGAGCCCCCTCCTCCGATCTCGTACGTGGAGATTTGCTCCAGTTCCGAGGTGACCTCGGTAGCTCGCCAAGTCTCCGGCGAGCTACCCGGTGAGGTGCGCCCTGACTCGGAGGAAGGGGCCTCCAATGCCGTGTACCGCGAGGTATGGAAGGAATACCACTCGATCTTCAATGGTTGATTGAAGCAAAGGTTAGAATTGGAGGTGAGTTACCTAATTCAATTGTTCCACGCGTGGTTGGTTTGGGTAAAAGTTCATTTTCTAAAAAACGAAGGGCTAAAAGAATGGGAGTTTGCTATAAATGTGCTAGATGGACGTGTAACACACGTTGTAAAAACATAGGAATGGCTTCCGATAATCGATTAAATAAAATAGATTTCATTATAAATGGACTGAGTAAGGGGTCTGTGGATAACCAATGGACCTCTGAGACGCATTATATTGGAATAGAGCAAAGAGCTTTAGTCGATTTAAGGATTGAATTAATAAAGGAATATGAACATTGTCTCGGGAATCTGACGTTAAAAGACCCTGTTTGCCAATTTCTAAGAAAATTGGATGGGAAGCATATCCTCGACTCATAGAAGGCGTTTAAGCCGTTTCTGGACGTAAAACCAGAGGAAGATGTGAGCCACAATCACAACTACTGTCCCCAAGTGGGACCTCAATCTCTTAACTTTCTTTTGACTTTTGTTTCATTTAACAGTATTTCTCAAATCGTATCAGGTACGTTTTTCATTTATCTTTGTCTATATAATTCAGTGTTCAGCTTATCACAACTCGTATCATCCTTTCGAAATTCCAAATATGGCAACTTCATCTTCTAAAAAAATAACCTCTATTTGTGTGTTAGGGGGAGCTGGAAATGATCTTAATAAAGAATTTGCTCGAGAAGCAAACAAACTAGGTGGTATACTAGCTCGGAGAAATATCAAACTAGTACACGGAGGAGGCACACTTGGTCTGGTAGGTAATGTTGCCTTGACAGCATCTTGGGGAGGATCTGAAGTTCAGGGAGTCGTTCACACAGGTATAAAAAGATTTAATCCTATTACAACTGGTAAGGAAATACAGATTTCATCCTTAATGGACAGAATGCCAAAATTGATAGAAATCTCTGATGCATTCATAGCCCTTCCAGGTGGTATTCTTACTTTGGAAGAAATATTTAACATTGTATGTTGGTCATGTTTAAGTATTCATACAAAACCTGTGGGACTACTGAATATAAATGGTTATTATGATGGGTTACTAACTTTTTTGGATCATATGAAGCAACAAGGTTTTATTGAAGATTCAGAACGTCAACTCTTTACAGCAGATTCAGATCCAGAACAATTAATAGAAAAACTCAATGCCTGTGAGATTAAAAGTTGCACAATCACGTCTCAGGTAAACTGGTTAGGAACTCGACCCAGAATAAGTCAGGATGATTTAGATTTACATTTGTAAAAAAAAAAAAAAAAAAAAAAAA
>JAPKLY010000381.1:250248-273441 GCA_026898435.1 Prunella vulgaris | reverse complement strand
AAAAAAAAAAAAAAAAAAAAAAAAAAAAAAGAAAAGAAAAAAAAAAAGTGATGTTTATCGGAATAATGATGAGGATGGCGAAGGACAGTATTGAAGAGATTTGAAAATGCGAATCAAAGCCTAAATATAATTCTTCCTACAGTTGGTTGCAGACCACTTTGAGTCAAAATCCAGAGCCGATTTTCTTTATAACTTCACCTTAAGCCTCATTACAACCAAATAAAGTCCTTCTAACTTATGTTGCATGCATTGTTGATTGACTGACGGATGTATAACCAAGCCTATGATAGAAATATTCACGATATTGAGTCTGAGCGTAAACACTAGCAGCATTGAGAGATGTAAGGCGTGTGAAATCCACTAGCAAAAGTTGTTTATTCTAACAACTATCTTGTTAAAAACAAAAAAATATATATTTATTTTCATCATGAAAGTTGTTAACCATAGTAAAATATCAAGATAATAGAATTATGACGTGAACTCCATACCTTTTGATCACTTAACTTGAGCACAATAGGGGATGACTATCAAACTGTCTATCTAGATTGTATTGAGCATAAAATAGTTCTAAAATGCAATAGTTTGTTAATTTAGATATATTATAATCAAGAGTTGGTAAGATGCAAATAAAAGCATCATCACAAAAAATTATGTTACGCTTTCATCACTAGAGACTAGTAATAAGCTGGTTGGGGAGTGTGATTAGCGTTTAAGTATGCATGTATTTTACCTATTTTGTGTATTATTTTGTGTACTATAATGTATTGTTTAGCGTATTTATATATAATTTCACACTTTCTAATTAGTTATAAGTATTTATGTTTTCTATTTAAATAAGAAGCATATGTATAATTCAACCTAACCATTATGTCTATTGTATATTGTTGAGGTCTTAAGTGGAGTTATATTTATCCAAATTTTATGATATTGAACACCTAAGACAATGTACTAAATACTTAAGACACTTTAGTGATCCAATTTTACATGTTTGGATTGTATTTGTACTCATAAGTGAAGACTCCAATTCTGTCCAATGTTTGGACTCAAAACACATTTTCGTATTTGAACAGTATCTGGAGCCTCACTAAACCAATTGAACCAATTCCAGTTGTATTTGATCACTAATTCGTTGCTCTACAACTTGTCTTCAGGGCTCAAGTGTCAAAGGTTCCGGATTCAATGGTCAAAATGACAATCAATGCAGGGCTTCAAAATTCCGCCATCTCAGTACACATGTTGGGAAATAATTCACCATAAATCACACAAAAGTCCAATTTACACAAGACCAAATCCATTGGTTAGCCAAGAAATTCATCAAGACACAGTAGAAATATTAAAGGCGTTGATTTTGTGCAAGCTGAGATATCTGTTTTTCAATAGACCACCATAAATTCGCGGAGAAAAACAATCCAGTTTTACCAACTCCACTATTATGGTCATAACTCACAATATAGAGATCCAATTTTGGAGATCTTAGATTCCTTGGAAAGCTAATCCAACGGCCTACAACTTTCATTCAGAAGTCAAGATGAAATTCAGACGGAAAGGGCAATTAAATTACTGATGTTTACAGGCCACGTGAATTGGTTCCTAAAGTCTTCATGATTCACTATTTGGAGGCCTATATAAAGAGCCCTTTAGCAACCCTTGAAGGCATCCCATTTTCCTTGTAATCCTTCTATCTTAGTCTAGTATCTCTCTTAGAAATATGAGTTCTTATTGTATTAGTATGAGTAGCTAAATATTTTACTAGAGTTAGGGATGAAGCTTTAGTAAAGTATTAGTAATGTTCTTGGTTATTCAATAAAGATTTTCAAAGTTTTAATCCTTTAGTCATTTGAAGAGTTTTTAAGAGAGGTTTTGATGTGTCATTACTTTGATTTGTTGTAGACTTATTGGCACAACAAATGCTTAGTTTTACATATCAACTATTGATTTTATAAACTTGTTCGAATTTCTAAAGGTACTTTTCAAAAGTATTATATGTGCTCAAAGTTATATCTTCCGATTGAAATCACTTGATTGTTAGATTTCGATTGAGTTATCAAAGATAACCAAGATCATAACTCTAGTATTTTTATCTAAAGTGGAATCCCGAAGCTCTAGTATTTTGTTACTTTATTTAAACCTCTCAACTAGATAATATCTTTTTCTTCCAAATCTCCCTGTGGTTCGACACTCGGTCTCCCGAGAAATTTTATTACTTGAAATCAACCTACACTTGGGTACGTAACTCTCAAGGAGCTATCACTTAGGGCCGGGCTCACATTGCCATTGCACCCGATCATCAGCCAGTTTCTCGCCGATAATAACCTGGCCATCATTCAGCTCACTCCAAACGCATGGAGCAATCTCCTCGCCGCGTTATCCATCTTTGGGTTGGATGGTTACGAGAATGCGATGACCTCGGCGGACCTGGGTGAGCTCTTCGTTGTTACCAAGCAGGAGAAGGATGGCGAGGGATACTACTACCTGAAAGCTCGCCCGGGAGAGAAATTCCTCGGGGACTTGCCAAACAAAGTCCGTGACTGGAAGGAGCAGTTTTTCTTCATAGGTGGAGACTGGCGAGCTTCTAGCACGTTCCACGGGTGAGGTGGCCGTATTCCCACTCCGGAGGGATACGGGGAAGCTAGCAGTAGGTCGCCTGATTCGGTGTGTGTGGGTTGAATTAGATTTACTAATCTAATTTCCTTTCTTTTTGCAGTTCCGAAGCGCCACAAGTCTAGCAGGGGCAAGCCCAAGATATCGGTTGAGTTCGACGTGGTGCTTGCCATTTGCGGTTTGAGAAATGAGAAGGATAGGCAGATCGCCCACCTGTGCAAGCGTCATTGCTTGAGACTCGCCGGGCTCCTAACCTTGCCGCACCACCTCGCCATCCAGGGTCCTGAGCTCCCAGGTTCGCAACTCTTCGGAGCTCGCCCATAGGGGGGTAGCTCGCCCGAGATATTAATGTTTCCAATTTTTGTGCAGGTGGTAGCTTCATCGCCTTTCCCATCGTCGAGGTTCCCGAGGCCTATCAAATTGTCAAGCAGAGCTTTGAAATGGGCCCACCTCGCCCCAATAGGCTTGCCCCGCCCTCGGTGCTCGCACTGGAGGCGAGTAAAGAGGCGGAGCTCGCCTCCAAGAAGGGCGAGGCAAGAGGATCGGGGGCTCCGAAAGAGCAAGCAAAGGTCCCCGCAAAATCCAAGGCCAAAGAGGTCGCCAAGACCAATCGAGGTGGCGGGCGAGCTGGCGCCGCTCCTGAGCGAGGTCAATGGAAAAGAGGTCTTCATCGGGGCGATGGGTCCCGAGTGGGTGACGAGGACCCACAAGCTCGCAAAAGGACCAGGTATACTGGTCTGGCTGAAGAGGACTCCGATCGAGCTGAGAGAGTCTCGACGTGGTCCAGGCAGGGAGGATCTGCTCAATCTACTGCTCCGCTGGTGGCTACGCCCATTCAGAGTTTGCCCCCCTCGCCATCTCTGTTTGGTGTGCGAGCTAATGACGACACGCTTCTTGGTTGGGACCCCGACCGAGTTCAGTAAGTAGCTCGCCTCCCTGGGTCTTCATCATGATTGTTTTTCATTTCTCTAACATTTTTTATAACTGTTTTGACCTCGCAGTTATGCCCCCATCGCCTTCCCGAACCGTCACGAGGCCCTGCATGCCTTCGAGCGATCTCGCTCCCTAACGTCGATGCGGAGCCTCCATCCGGGCCTAGTCCGGAACACTGTGAGCGAGACACCCAGGCACTGGACGGCTCCACAGGTGGTGACTATCAACAGTCAGGACCTGAAGGAGAACCTCCTCCTCTCGGCTCACTACGCGAGTGGATTAATGCTCGCCAACCAGAAGGCTTTGGAGCAGGTCGCCGAGCTGGAGGCAGGTCGCTCCGACAGGAATGAAAGGATGCTGGCCTTGGCGGACACTGCTGACAAGGCGAAGAGGCATGCGCAGCTCACCGAGGAAAGGGCCGAGGCATCTTTGGCTGCCGAGCAGGGTGCCCTGAAGCAGCTGGAGGATCTTCAACGCAAGTTTGCCAAGCTCGAGCAAGAGGCAGATGCCAAAATAAAGGCCAAGGAGGATGAGCTCGCCGCCAAGCTCGCACAGGAGGTCGGCGAGCATGAGGACCTCGCACTGCAGCGGGGCCTGGTGAAGAGCTCTGACACCGAGTGCACGAGGCAGAGGGCTGAGCTGGAGGCGAAGGCCAATGAAGTCACCGAGCTGCGGAATGTTTCATCCTCTTCGTCGGATCTGACGGCTATGAGGGCTGAGGCCTCGGACAGAAGATGCGTCCAATGTTACGCCGAGGTCCTATGAACTCTCTGGTGGGCCCGAGCCTACAAGGACGATGAGGTTAAGGCTGTGGTGGGAAATTTCAAGGCCTGCTTGGACCGGGTTCCTTTCCCCGATGGCACTAAGCTGGACGTCGGTGATCTCCCCGAGCTCGGCATTCCCCTCGACTTTGTGCCGGCGTGCTTCCAAGTCATCAAGATTGTCTCGGTGCTGGAGCTGAATATTGGCGAAGGGGAGGTCTCCAATGAGGAGGGGCGGACCCCGCCTACTGTTGCACAGCTTCAAGAAGCTTGTGGGGACGCTATGCTGAATATCAGTGAGCTCGTTACAAATGGGCTCACGGGCAACATTACCTCGGAGGTCGAGCTCGCCCTTCCAACAGGCCAGGTCGCCATCAATCCTGCCGAGGTCCCCATCGAGACGCCTGCTGCCCCGGCTGCTCCCAAGACTTAGGATCTTTTGCTTGTCTTTCCTAGCTTAGCTTTTATTTTCCAAGTTATGGTAGATCGCAGGGTTACGGAGCTCGCCCAGAAGGAGCTCCGTTTTAGTAGCTTTTTATTTTTGAGTACGTAGTTAGAGCTCGTCGGGCTTTGTATAGCTCGCCCAGAAGAAGCATACTTTTGTACTTCAAAGATGGTCAGCTGGTCGGCCTTTGTGGCCAGCAACACTACTCATACTTAGGATTTTTTCAAGTATTTTTTACTTGAAAATTCCTTAAGTATTTTTTGGATATAAATCGAGCATTTTTTGTCTAACTCTTCTTACTTGTGTTTCCGCGCTTTACGTTATAATTTTACTTAGCTCGTTTTTATTTATTTTATGTGTACTTAACTGTTCATCTTACTCTACTTTTGAGAAGTGAATCGTTCATTTTACGTCACTTACGACTACGAATCGTACCTCCATTTTGATAGTACATATTCTTCGTCTTACACCACTTCGGGCCGCGAATCACTCGTCTTAAACCACTTGGGGTAGCGAGTTGTACTTTGTTTAATTCACGTTGGGCAGCCGGGTTTCAAGAACCTTGCCTTAGACGTTTTTCATCTTTATCGCGAATTTTTCTAACATGAGGCAGTAGGTGCTTGGCCATCCTTTAAGAAGGGTACCTTCGCTACCCTGGCACTTTGGCCTTTGCCTTCGAGCCTCCTGATTACAACGTTTGGGACCTTGGTCCTTGCGGATTATGAGTTTTCGAGTACTTGGGCGAGCTGGGGCTGGCGAGCTTCCTTGGGTAGTGGGCGACCTGAGGTGGCTCGCGTAGTGGGCGAGCTACGCAGGTCCAAACACTTGGGGAATTTTTCTGATTTCAAAAAACTTCCCAAATTTTCATGGCAACGTAATTTACACTGGTTGCTATCAACATTTCTGATGCGAACCTTTGACTAGTCTATTACATAATTCTAGTCTATTGGTAGAACTTTTTCAGGTGGGCCGCACTCCAGGTGTATGACGAGGCGTTGCCTTCAGCGTCTTCGAGGTCATAGGTGCCGTTTGGCCAGGCTGCGGTGACCCGGAATGGTCCTTCCCAGTTTGAACAGAATACACCTGGTGGGGCCATCAATTTCTTTTTCAACACCAGGTCTCCGACCTTAAATTTTCTGTCTCATCCTCATCATCGGAGGTAGCCCTCCTCTCGAACCTTGGCCTCTTAGCTGGGGCCTTCTTCACGAACTCGGTCAGCTTCCCATCCTCATAGAATTTCCAGAGTTGTTTGAGGAGGTCTCTGCACTCGCTGGTGAAGTGGCCGATGGCCTGGTGGTAGGCGCAGTATTTATTGAGGTTGAGCCTCGTGCGGTCCTGGCGGATCCGCCTCGGCTCCTCCAGCAGGGCCTTGTCTTTGACAGCTGTGAAGACGTGGTAGACGGAGACAGTGAGGACCTGGTTGAGCTTTTCCTTGAGCTCGTCCCCGTTGCCAAAGGCCTTTAAGTTCTGGGGGGCCTTGTATGTGCCCCCGGACTTCTTCCCGTAGGGCTTCTTCTCCTCCGGGGCACCAACTTCTTTCAGCAGTGCCTCCTGCATAGCCACGAACACTCCCACCTTGTGGCGGAATTCATTGTAAGTGTTCGGACATGCGAGGTGCATCTCCTTCCAGAGGTCGGTGCCCTTCCTGAGCCCGGCCATCACTGCAATGACCTTGGTGTCCTCGCTCACTGGCTCGCCCTCCAGCAGTATTTTATCAAACTTCTCCAGGTACTGCTGGTCGGTCTCATTCTCTCCTTGGTGAATGTTGGCGAGACGGTGTTTCTGGGTAAGGTAGGACCCGAACCCGGAGAAGTGGGCCAAGAACTCCCGCGAGAGTTGGCCAAATGAGCAGATCGACCCCGAGGCGATCAACGAGAACCAGTGATGGGCTCGGTCCCCTAAGGTCAGCGGGAAATTCCGGCACTGGGTAGAGTCGGTGGCGCCCACTGAAATCATAAAGTCCGCGTACTTGGCCAGGTGGACTTTCAGGTCGGATTCGCCCTCGTACGTGGACATCACTGGAAATTGTATCTTTTTCTGGACCGGTGCCCGGAGGATGGCGGGTGCCAATGGGGAGGTGGGGAGAGTCGTGGCGTCAGGTCCGCCAGACTTGGCCGCTACTTGTGCTTGTAGCATTTCGACGACCTTTTTTAGCGAGGTCAGCTCGTCATCGCGGGTCACCTCCGGCGGAGGTTGCTCGAAGGTCGTGCGTCTCGTGGATGCACGTCCCCGAGGTACCTCACTCTGGGGTGACCTCTCAGTGAGGAGTTGGAATTAGCGTCCGCCATGGGGGCCCAACCTGTCGGTGGCGGGCCTTCTCAATCGTTCATGGGTGGACCTGCGCGGCTGCAGGTCTGAATCTCCCCCGAGGGATGTGACCGGGGCGGCTATTCGTTCGTTCTCTCTGCACCTGAGCCCCAGTCTGCCCTGGAGGACCTCCCTCCTCGTCGATTGGTGGGTGCCGGACGCTTCGGTGTAGGCCGAAGCTCGCCCGGTGTATGGGGCGGGCTCCTCCACCACCTTGACTTTTCTGGCCCATTCTCGGTGTTGGCAGGCTTGGGCTGAGCTCGCCTCCTGCTCGGTGGGGAGAGTGATGTACTCCCCACGGGTCTGGGTGCCCTTGAGTGGGCCTCGCTTCTCCCGGGTCTCGACTGGAGCTCGCCTAGGTACTAGGGCGAGCTCGTCATTTTGCCTCTGCTGCAACCTCTGCAAAGTTGCGATGGTGCGCTGGAGCTCGTCGGGGTTGTTGGCCAGGTCCTTCAGGGCAGGGATCAAGTCTTCCTGGGTCACTACAACTCGCGGAGGTCGCGGAGCTGCAGTGCTTTTCTGGGGAGGTCGGCACGAGGTCTCCACCACCTGGCCCGAGGTCTCCACCTCGGCCTGGTCCTGGTCTCCCCCCTTCGACTTTCCGGCAGTTGCGGAGGTCTGTCCCTTAGCCATTTTTGGGTTTTTGAGGGGGTAACTTGTAGCAGGTCACCGAGGTAGCTGAGGTAGGTCACCGAGCTCACCGAGGTCGCGGTCTCCGGCCAGGTTGGTTTTTGTTCGAGTTTTCATCTAGCCTCGCGTGAGATAAATTATCCGAAAGTCGGTTTATTCATGTACACACGCGCGTTTGAAAACTTTTTCCGGGCAGAATTTGGGAAATTCGAAAATTTAGATTTTCGTCCAAAAATCTGGGTTTTCGTTCGAAGGAATGAATATGTATGTGTATCTTCAAGTGTTCTTGAGTTTTATCAAGAACACCTTCAAATCTTCAAATCTTCAAACAAACCCTAACTTTTTGTTCTTGAAAATTTTTATTTTTCAGATTCAGGACCCTCCTTCTAGCGCCAAATTGTTGATAGAATTTACTAATCGTGTTTGTTATGTGGCTAGTTATGTCGGATTAATTCTACCAAACAATAATCTATGAATTTGAGAGGGCTTTGTGTGTTCTTGGATGATGTGGAGAGAGGGAGAGTAATTGTAGAGAGAGAAAGTAAAGTGTAGGAAATGTATTATGATTGTATTGAATTCTCTGAATAGTACAAGAGAGGTCTTATTTATAGGTGTGCGAGAGTGGGGTGGCACCTTACGAGCCTGTTTGGCTTCCGATGTTGACGAAGGCTCCATTCCTTCGTCTTAGTCCTTCACACCGCTCCCTATACCGTGTCTTGTCCTACTACTATGCCTTAGACTAGATGGGTCTCGTTAAAAACCTCGCCGTAAACCACCCTTGTGGATAAACAGGACGGAGGGAAAAAGAGCGCAACCATCGGAGTCCTACCGGCTACTGGACGAGCTTGCGGGTGAGCTCGAGGGCGAGATGCAATTCCTTGCGTGGTTTCTGGGCGCCTTGTGATGACGGACCTCGGCGAGGTCCTCGTGGGGGCAGAAGCGAGCTCCTTGGGCGAGCTGCCCCCATATGGGTGAGCTCCGGACCTTGGTGGGTCTAGGCAAGCTCTCGCGGTCTATCAAGCCTTGGTGATTATGCCGAAGTCCATTGTATTAGTTCGCCATGTCAACAATGTAGATATTCAAATGACGTAGGAATGAGAATGAGAATAATTCAAATGATGTAGAATAATTTAATAGTATAATTAATTTTATTTTAAGTAGTATCAACATTAGTACTATAAATTGCTAGTGAACTATTGAATTACTAAAGTGCTAGTCAATCGGTTCTAAATATTCTTTCTTTTCTTCTTTTTCGAATGAGATTCTAAAATAGCGTAAAGAAAAACAATGTAAATTATCTTTAATTTTTTACTTTTTCAATCTTTAATAAAATTTGCTACGTAATTATTTTTAAATTATTTTTGTTTTATATGTACTTTTGAATTCTTAACTGCTCTTTTTAAATTCGAATATCTTTAGATATATTTCGAATTTATATAAGTATATTACGAATTTTATATTATTAATTAATTTGGATAGATTATATTATTACGAATTTTATATTAATAATGAATTTGGATAGATTATATTATTACGAATTTAGATTAGTATATTATGAATTTTATATTATTAATGAATTTGAATAGATTATATTATTATGAATTATATATTATTAATGAATCTCTTTAGATATATTTCGAATTTAGATTAGTATATTACAAATTTTATATTATTAATTTTAAAAAATATAAATTAATGATAATAATAATAAGGGTAATTAATATAAGTGGTCATGATTTGTAATTAATCCTAATAATAATAATGATATCTTTGTATATAATAATGATCTCTTTGTATATAATAATAATAACGATATCTTTGTAAGTTAAAAATAATAATGATATTTATAAGTGATATTTATAGTGTTTAAGTATTTCACACTATAAATATTAGTAATTCAATTGGAATGAACACTAGTACCACTATCAATAGTACACTAGCACTTTATAGTACTAATGTTGATACTACTTAAATGTAAGTTTAAATTAGGTCTATATCTTTGTAATATATATTAAGAATAATAATAATGATGATTTATAAGTGATATCTATAGTGTTTAAGTATTTCACCCTATGAATATTAGTAATTCAATTAGAATGAACACTAGTACCACTATCAATAGTACACTAGCACTTTATAGTACTAATGTTGATACTACTTAAATGTAAGTTTAAATTAGGTCTATATCTTTGTAATATATATTAAGAATAATAATGATGATGATTTGTAAGTGATATTTATAGTGTTTAAGTATTTCACCCTATGAATATTAGTAATTCAATTAGTATGAACATTAGTACCACTATCAATAGCACACTAGCACTTTATTGTACTAATGTTGATACTACTTAAATATAAGTTTAAATTAGGTCTATATCTTTGTAATATATATTAAGAAGAATAATAATGATGATGTAGAAGTGATATTTATATTGTTTAAGTGTTTCACACTATGAATAATAAGTGTTTAAGGAAATAACCTAATAGTATTACTCTTTTGTGAGGATGGTACTATGAAATAACATAATAATATGTAATACTAGACTGAGTAGTTTCTAATACCATCCTCAAAAAACAGTTATACTATTAGGATCCAAACATCAAAACTTGATATTAGGTCTATATCTTTGTAATATATCTTAAGAATAATAATAATGATGATGTATAAGTGATATTTATATTGTTTAAGTGTTTCACACTATGAATAATAAGTGTTTAAGGAAATAACCTAATAGTATTACTTTTTTGTGAGGATGGTACTAGGAAATAACCTAATAGTATGTAATACTAGACTGAGTAGTTCCTAATACCATCCTCATAAAACAGTTATACTATTAGGATCCCAACATCAATACTTGTAAATTATATTTTTAATATTTCGTAAAAAAATATGATTTCGTAAATTATAAAAAATATGTCAACATATCGTAATATTCAAATTAAAATTACAATTTAAAAATATGTCAAAATTATTAAAAAATTTAAAACCAAATCGTAAATTATTTAAGATTATATTTTAAAAATCGTAAATGAAATAAAAATAAAAAAAGTCATAGAAAAAATCGTAAAAAAATCTTTTTAAAAGTGAAAAAATTTAACTACCATCCATAAATTTCGGCCAACTAAATCCCACTCATTACTCATTTCAGATTAAATTTATTTTCAAATTACATCATTTATTTAAAAAAAAAAATCAACATATCGTAATATTCAAATTACATCAAACATTAGCAAACAAATCGTATATACTCTAAAATATTTGAAATATTACCGAACAAATCGTATATACTATTAATATTTCCAAAACTAACTTATAATAGAATAGAATAATTAATTTAATTTTAATAAATTATAATTTAAGAATCTAGATATTCAAATGAGAATAACTCAAATAACGTAGGAATGAGAATAATTCAAATGATGTAGAATAATTTAATAGAATAATTAAATTAATTTTAATAAATTATAATTTCAGCATCTGGATATCCAAATGAGAATAATTCAAATGACGTAGGAATGAGAATAATTTAAATCATGTATAATAATTTAATAGAATAATTAATTTAATTTTAATAAATTATAATTTTAAAATCTAGATATTCAAATGAGAATAATTCAAATGATGTAGTTACCGTTTAATTAGTTAAGTGTTGGAAGTGGGTTGGTTAATTATAGTAGTGTGGTTCATGATTAATATAAGTGTGAGTTAATTAATGCACTGCACGCCTACTAATAAATCTGCACCTAAAATAATTAGGGGTAAATTAGTAATATAATAATTAATTTAATTTTAATAAATTAAAATTGTTGTCTGGATGTCTGGATACTAATCTTTACCGATTTTATATATAAAGTAGTGATATATTTGTAAATATGTGTATATTTTTGTGAGTGTGCACGTAAATAATGTTTTCTTTTTTTGTAATATGTGTATATTTTTGTGAGTGTGCATGTAAATCAATATTTTTTTTTAGTAGTGTACAAATTTATGTAGAACATTCAAATAAAAAAAATATGCAAATTTCTGTAGGAAGGGAGTATCACTTTTTCAATTCTGCTCAAAATTACAAACATGCACTAAAACCACGACTCCCCCCACCTAAATGCTCAAGATTTACTTTTATAAGTTCCTTGATGCTACCACTAAAACCACGACTCCCCCCCCCCCCGCACCCCCCCACCCCACCCCACCTAAATGCTCAAGATTGACTTTTATAAGTTCCTTGATGCTACCTTCTTCATCAAGTGTGTGGATCTCTTCAAATTAAAATGATTGATCTATCTACAAAATTTGCATTAGATCATCAACCATGAACACTTTTTCAATTATCATTAGCTTTATCATTGGAAAAGAACAACGCATGAATTTGCACTATATATAAATAATATTTTTCTTAACACAAAAATAATAATTAGTGTTCAATTTTTTTTTAAAATTTACAGGGACGAAATTGAATTCTAAAAAATACCCAAAACATTTTAACATCTAATTAATTCAGATTTAATTGGCCAGAAATTTGAGGAATAAGGTGATATTATTAAAAAAAAAAGAAAAAGAAATAGAACCCACAAACCGGGTTACAGGGATTAAACGAAGATTAGATGGACCTCATTAAAAACTTACCTTAAATCACCCTTATGCAGAAACCGGACAGAGGAAAAAAGAGTGCAACCATCAAAATCTTACCCCAAAAAGAAACGGCCCGGAATACAAAGCCCGCAACCTAAGAGACCAAATCTCAAAATACCAAAATCAAAAATTAAAAATTAAAAGACCACCACAATCACTAAAGACTACTAATAGCCAATGTTGCAAAGCTACCAGAAGGCCAAAAAGCACAGCTGCATTAAATGCACTACATATAAAAGGGAAAAAACCTATGGATCCAATAGAAGAATCCCACACATTTTCCTTTGTAATCCACAACACCAGCAGATGTTTCCAGCACTGCAGCGACACCTCAGCAGCCTTGCAGACCAAGGTTTAAGATCCTGGACACCGCAGCAAACTAACACCCCATTTGTTTTGCTTCCCTTTCAATTCAACCACATACACAAACTTTCCAATGAATCCATACTTCTGAAACTTATCCACCCAAGAAGTTCTGCATAAAACCCAAATATTCGGACGAAGTCGTAATCGAGCAATCTTGATCGCTACCAGATCAGGTTGAAGAAGCTGACAAAAGGCAATCCACGCATTTCGAGTCTGATCCTTGCCCTGCCCCTGTGAGTTCCAAGACAAAATAATCATGAATGTGGCTGCGAGCCGTGCTTTGGCAGCTTGGAAAAACCATCTTCAGCATCCATTTGGTCGGCCCAGCTACGCTGTGCAACTATAGCTAGCTCACAAGAGCCCGGCGCTAAATTATCAATTACAAAATCAGAGACGGCAGATTTACGGAGAGAGTCGAACAACCCAGGGTTCCCAGAAACCTCATCCGCCAAAGACACGTTCGAACCCTCATGCTGTCCTCCTAAGCCGACGGGCCGAACCGGTTGCCGAGGGGTTTGTCCCGTCGCATGAGACATATTTCGCAAGGCCCGCTTAATAGAAACTCCCGTCAGTACCGACACATTCGGGTAGCGAAATTTTGATCGACGAGAGTTAGAGACCTCTTCCCATCCATGATCAACAAAGTCCTGAGAAATAGGTTGCACTACTGCCGGGACCAAAGCTAGGCTAAGCCCCTCCTCAACCACATCCGAATTATCAGGCAACTTCCCCTCAGGAGCAGTAAGATCTTCAGTACTCTTCGGGGCTCCTGCCTCACTCCCAGGTGTTGTTCCTTCTCATGAGGCACCGAGGAACTGCGCTTTCACTGCCTACTACGGCTCCTGCCCCTCTTAAGCTTAGAGGTAGGAGCTGGTCCAGACTTCATACAACAGGCGGTAGCATGCCCAATCAAATTACACTCACGGAAAAAGTCCGGAACATTTTCATAATGCAAAGAAGTAAAAGCAAATTGGTCCACCCTCTTATACATGATTTTCTATTCTAGCTTATTACGAAGATCTACCTCAATAAGCAAAGGGGCATAATGACCCAAAGTGCGGTTCTCCGTGTTCCTGTCCACCCTTACCAAATTCCCACAGCAGAGGCAAGGGAATCCAAGATCGTCGAATTCCAATATTCAATCGGTAAGTCCAAGAATCTAACCCAGACATAAGCCAAAGTCGTCTGGACTTTGTTCGGATTAAAGTCCGGCACCCATTGCTGAAGACGAAAACTCCCCGTAGTCAACTGCCAAATCCTTCGCCTGTTAACGCGCAACTTATCCCTCTCGGAATCAAAACGAATCGTGTAGAAGCCTTTGCCCAGAGGGATTAGTTTCAGTCCCGAAGGGATACCCCACACTCCTTTCAACTCATTTAATAAGTCCAAACGAGACAGCAGAGGCTTACCAGGAAGCGTAAGCATTCTACCAATTAGAGCATTATCAAATTCCCTCACACTCTGATGGTAAGCCAACTCATCAACCTCCACCACCAAGAAGTCCCCCTCACGAATGGGTTTCGGGCGCACACCAGGGGAGGTATTAGGGTCATACAAATCCAGGCCCACCCCATTTGCAACAGCCTCAACAAATGATTTCTGAAAAATCGGCAGTGTAGCGTTCTGAGACGGGTCCCCGGAAACTACCTGTGCGAAGGAACGTTGAGCCTGCCCTGCAGGTCTAGGCCCGAAGTCAGCATCTATATCACCCGTGGATCTCAAGGGAATCCTAGGTAACGACATAGCATCCGGGATATTAACGCGCTGTGCGAAGGAAGCCGAGTCAACCTCCATATCCGAAGTACGTTCACCATGCAAATTAAAGTACCCAGGTTCCACCTGAGGGAGTGTTTGACCATCGTGTCGAACCTGCAAGTTAAAGAAAGATGGGTCAAGAAAATCAAGACCAGTAGGATTACTGTTCAAAATCCGTAGATAAAGGAACGAAAGTATCGGGTTTGTCAGGAATCAAAGGAGGATTCCCGGCATCCATTGACAGGAGCCTCGAATGAATAGGTCCATCCTCGCCAGAAGCCGCCAGAGCGTGCGATTTTTGAAAGTTTCTCACAAAAATTGAGAACCCTGGGAAAAGAGAGTCCATCGCATGGATGACGTCCCGGTCAGGGTTGGGTCGCGCCTAAAAAGTCGCCGTGGACAAATCGCGGGGGTTCTCCAAGCCAGCCGTAGAGTTTCCCCCACGTGAAGCCTGGAGGAAATCGCATAATCTGTCCTTGATGAAATTTGGATGCAAAGTCGCAGATATAAACGAACGCAGAAGCAAAATCCAAGAATCACGAAGAAAGCTTAAAACACTGCAGAACCCTAGTAATTGATCCCATGATCGTCAGAACCCAAGTTCATAATTTTTTTTTATAATTGCCCAGAAATTTGACTCTGCTCGTAATATATTCTTAAAATACGATTAAATTGAAATTTATTTATTGTACGATTGAGTCATCTTCAATGTTGGAGGCAAAAGCGGAATGTGGAAAGAATGATGCCATCAGTCTTCATTCGAATCAACAAACTACAATTGTGTTGTCGCCAGTGTTGAATAATTTCTGAATTCAAAAGGGAAAAAAATAAAAATTATAAAATTCTAGAGCTCAAATATTGAGGGAGATAAAATAGGGATATAGAATCGCACCCAGAATGTAAAGCGAAACAATGTTTAGACGAGATACGGAGGTAGCTACTCCAAGCTTATAATCGGGTCTGCATCTTGAGATAATTAATTTGACAACAGTGAAGAGTGCATTGAGTTCTCTTTCAATGAGCTGGAAGAGGAGGTACGTTTTGACCTGCTACAATCTGCATTACTCTTTTGAGTGATCAAGAATCAAGTTTGAAAATAATCTTGTTTAAGATAACTTTGTTGATTTTGTGTGGTATTTTAAATAAACACAGAATAGAGAACTATGATTTTGATAAAAACTGGAAAACCACGACAAATAGAAGCTAAACCGAGTCGAGGTAGAACCTTTTCCCGCAAGACAATATACGTCCTGGCTAGTGTTCACAGGATACACGTAATCGTCTCCAAAGGTAAAACAGTTTATCGTCTCTATGTTAGCAGCACCACTAAACACAGAGAATAGACGAACGTACGAAGTATATGAACTGAACTGACTAAAATGCAGGAAAAAGAATGGAGAGAGAAGGACTCGAGATACTAATTTTCGTAAAAAATGATAGTATGCAGGACTCTCCTATTTTACTATTTATAGATGCGAAGTGTAGACTCGGCTTGGATTGATCTGAAAATACGTAGGAGATATTCCCACGATTTTAATGGGCAGATTTAACCGCATATAATGCGGAACCGACGGACGTAGCAGACTCAATGAATCTGGACTGCTCTGGAACCTTCCAGATGACGATCCGACGGTCCATATCATAGATCGCAAGGATCAAAGACGTGGCATTGACACGGTATTCATTTTAAATTAATCTTATCCGGATTTTAAATATTTAAGCATTTAAATTTTGAATTAGATACACTAACTCATCCGGATTGATGACGTGGATCATCAAACGACTCAAATTAAATTCGTTTGGATTGAGCTTCTTTAGATCGCTGACGTAGACGATCCACAGAGGTATTCTTGGTCACCAAATTAGGTCGACCCATTTCACATTTTTTTGTCTCTAAAAAGATATAGAAAGTGGGCCAAAGGCCCAAAGACCACCCTAAGACCAATTGCCAAGATCCAAGTCCACGGCCACAGACCAGCTCGGCGCGGCGGCGGCGAGCGCGCGTGGCTTGTAGGAGAGACTCCCTTAGCCTAATTTGAATACCATCATGAAACTCCTATATATATACCATGAATTTCTTCATAATTTTTCCAATGTGGGATAGTTAAAAGATTCCTTATTTTAATTTATTCCCACAAGTACTTCACCACACTTGTATTAATATCCCCACTTTAGGAATTAATTTCTCACTCACCGTAATTCGGTTTTGAGAACGAAAAATACCGCGACGATCTACTCCGCGAGTATAACGCATCGACTACATATAGTCTCATTAAAAATTACCATTTTGTCGTCTATTAAATTGGTCCAACTAGAGCATTTAAAGCTCATTTTCAAAATCACTTCCAACAATCCCCCACATGAGTGGAAATCGCGCCTATAACAATGTAGACACATAGTTCAGTTCATGTGAAACCTTATTGCTTCCGGATAAGTGGCTTGTGACCTTGAACTTTCCGTAGCCTTACACCATTGGGTACACCGGCGGCTTAGTGGACACAGTACCTTGAACTATTCTTCCTTAGTGTATACTAAATCAACGGTGCAGACACAACTTAGTTTTGACTTCGTTTGTTCTGACGTTTTTGTCCGTTTTGGCCATGGACGCCCTTTGTATTCATAAATGTTTGGTCTAAGCGGCCCTCACTTCTCATTTATATAGGTGATCTCCATTTGAGTATCCCATCATACTCCATCTTTGGAATCATTAAAAGTTTTAAAAAAAACTTAACCTTTACCACATGTTACAGGTCTCAACGCTTGATATTGTACTGTCAGGAATGGTCATATTTCTCAAGTGTTTTCCTTTACAACCTTCACAGTTTCGTTTTCACATTGAACCAAGTTCTTGGGATCTCTAGTCATCATGGTTGGGTTACCACTGTGTTAGTTCTGTTTGTGGGTTTCAGACCCATTCCTTCTATCAGCTTATTCATTTGATCTCAGTTTATACTCTTGGTGAGTGGATCCACAATGTTATCCTTAGACTTCACATAGTCAATGAATATCATACCAGTTGAGATCAAATGTCTAACGGAATTGTGTCTACGACGTATATGTCTAGATTTTTTGTTATACATACTGTTCAAGGCTCTACCAATAGCAGGTTGACAGTCACAATGTACCATTACAGATGGTACTGGTTTCTTCCAACATGGAATATCTTCTAGAAAATTACGAAGCCACTCGGCTTCTTCACCGGCTTGATCTAAAGCGATGAATTCTGATTCCATAGTAGAACGGGCTATACAAGTCTGTTTTGTAGACTTCCAAGACACAACTGCTCCTCCAATAGTGAATACGTATCCACTAGTTGAAAACGAGTCTTTAGTGTCGGATATCCAGTTTGCATCGCTATATCCTTCAAGTACAGCAGGATACTTTGCATAATGGAGCCCATAATCAAGGGTATACTTTAGGTATCGTAATACCCTCTTAAGAGCCTTCCAGTGCTCGACTCCCAGATTACTCGTGAATCGACTCAGTTTGTTCACGGAGCATGCAAGATCAGGGCGTGTACAATTAGTTATGTACATCACACTTCCTATGATCCTTGCATATTCCTGTTGAGCCACTGGATCTCCCTTATTCTTTTTTAGGTGAACATTCAGTTCAAGAGGTGTTTTAGCAGGTGGATCGTCAAAGGCATTGAACTTTTTAAGACTTTCTCAAGATAGTGAGACTGTGTTAAGGATATTCCATTTGATGTCTTTTCAATTTTGATTCCAAGAATCACATCTGCTAATCCCATGTCTTTCATGTCAAAGTTTTTGTTTAACATGTTTTTCGCATTAGTTATGACATTGTGATTGTTTCCCATGATCAACATGTCGTCAACATATAAACACACAATGACAAATCCATTTGGTGTATTCTTTATATACACACACTTGTCGCATTCATTAATACGAAACCCATTTGACAACATAATATTGTCAAATCTTAAGTGCCATTGTTTTGGAGCTTGTTTAAGTCCATACAATGATCGAACGAGTTTGCATACCTTTTTCTCATTCCCAGGTGCAATGAAACCTTCTGGTTGATCCATGTAGATTTCAGCATCTATTTCTCCATTGAGAAATGCAGTCTTAACATCCATTTGGTGTATTTCGAGATTGTGCAAAGCTGCAATCGCGATTAGTACACGAATGGAGTTTATTCATGTGACAGGTGAATATGTATCAAAGAAATCATATCTTTCCTTTTGTTTAAAACCTTTTGCTACCAAACGGGCTTCATATTTCTCTATTGATCCATCTGCTTTGTATTTTCTTTTAAGGATCCACTTGCATCCTAAGGTCTTGCAAGCTTTAGGGAGGTCTACTAACTCCCATGTATGGTTTTGCAGAATATAATCAATCTCATTATTGATAGCTTCTTTCTAGAGCGGTGCATCTGGTCTAGACATAGCTTCTTTGATGGACTTTGGTTCATCTTGCTCTAACACGTAAGTGATAAAGTCCAGACCAAAGGTCTTATCAATTCTTGCTCTTTTACTGCGTCTTGGCTCTTCACTCTCTTGAGTAGAAGGCTCTGCAATATCATTCCTTTCCTCATGAGTTCGTTTGTTTGAACTCACATCTTCCTTGTTCCTACAAGGGAAGATATTTTCAAAGAATATAGCATTTCTTGATTCTATTGTAGTGTCTTCTGTCATATCGGGTATCTCTGATTTATGAATCAGAAATCGATAAACACTACTGTTAAGTGCATATCCTATAAAGATGCAATCGACCATTTTAGGGCCAATTCTAACTTATTTTGGAGCAGACACTTCAACATTTTCCAAACACCCCCACACTTTGAGGTATTTGTATGATGGTTTACGCTTTTTCCACATCTCATGGGGTGTTTTATCTTTAGTTTTGTGTGGAATTTTATTCAGAATGTGGTTGGCCGACAGAATGGCTTCCCCCCACAAGTTTTGTTGTAAACTCGAGCTAATCAACATAGCATTCATCATTTCTTTTAGTGTTCGGTTCTTCCTTTCCGCAACACCATTTGATTGAGATGAGTAAGGTGTTGTCTTTTGATGTATAACGCTTGTTTCAGCACACAACTGTTCAAACACAGCCACATACTCTCCACCTATATCATTGCAAATTGTTTTAATTTTTGTGCTCAATTGATTCTCTACTTCATTTTTGTAAAGTTTGAAAACTTCTATAGCTTCATCTTTGCTTCGCAGTAAGTACATGTATGAGAATCTAGTACAATCGTCAATAAAAGTAATAAAGTACTTTTTTCCGCCTCTAGTTTGCACAAATTTTAAATCATATACATCCGTGTGAATTAATTCTAGAGGAGATGTGTTCCTTTCAACTGATTTAAATGGTAATTTTGTCATTTTAGCCTCAACACAAAGTTTGCATCTTTTGGATGTATCAACATTGTTTATATTAAGTAAATCTAGATTTACTAAGCGCTTTATGAAATTATATTAACATGTCCTAATCTATAATGTCATAAAGAGGAACACTCAGCGATATAAACAGAAGTAGATGCATTTTCATTCATTGAATTTGTGCCTTTACGACTTACAACCATAACAGACATTTTAAACAGGCCTTTGTCGAGATATCCTCGACTAAGGAACTGCCCAAATTTACTAAGTATCACTTTGTCAGACTCGAATACAATTTTGAATTGATGACTAACTAACAGTGAGCCTGAAATCAGATTTCTTCGGATGTCTGGGACATGTAGCACATCCTTGAGCTTGAGTTCTTTTCCGGAGGTGAGCTTCAGTATGAATTCACATGTACCAGCCACTTCAGATGAGACTTGGTTTCCCATGAATAGTTTTCTCCCATCAGCAGGAGAATAAGTAGAGAAGGCTTCTTGTTCAGAACAAACGTGGCAGGTGGCTCCTCTGTCCACATACCATGATTTTGGATTGCCCGTCAGATTGGCTTCAGACACCATGCATGACAAACCTATGTTCGTGACCCTAGTTAAGTTCACGTTAACCTTTCCTTTCCCTTTGTCTTTGTCTTTTTCTTCTTTCTTAGGGGTACGACATTCATTAGCCCTATGGTTGGGCTTTCCACTATTGTAGCAGTTTCCAGTAAACTGCTTCTTTGCATTAGGGGCTGCACTCTTCCCCTTTTTCTTGTCATTTGGCCTATGCCTCTTCTTTGATGGACCTCTCTTTTCCATCAGATTCGCCTTGGCCTCAACAGGGGTGAATTTTCCATCCCTCTTTCGATTGTCCTCTTCAATTCTGAGACGAACAACCAACTCTTCCACAGTCATTTCCTTTCTCTTGTGTTTGAGATAGGACTTGAACTCCTTCTAGGAGGAGGGTAGTTTTTCTATTACAGTAGCTACCAAAAAAGATTATGGTAGAACCATACCTTCTATAGCATAGTTATGGAAAACAATCTGCAGTTTTTGGACTTGCTCAACGACAGACTTATTGTCCTCCATCTTGAAGTCGTTTAGGCACGCTACCACGAACTTCTTAGTTCCAGCGTCCTCAGTCTTGTACTTAGTCTCCAGAGCAGTCCACAACTGTCTGGCAGTCGGTATGTCACAGTATAGCTCCTACAGATTGTTAACTAATCCTCCAAGGATATAGTTACGGCAGCAAAGTCAGTTTCATCCTTTGAAACCACAGGGCATTCCGCAACTAGGAATTTTGCTACTGACAGTGTGGTGAGATAGAAGTGCATCTTCTTCTGCCACCTTTTGAAGTCAGTACCCAAAATTTTTTTGGGTTTCTCTCCATATCCTATAACAGGCCTTACAGGCACTGGTTCAGTGGAGAGATTCACTAATGGCCCCGCAGAGACAACATGAACAGTACCAACAAAGATGGATGATGATCCACCCGTATGTGTAGTAGGTGTTTTTGCAGCAGTAGAGGTCTCAACATGATTTTCCCCATTAGGATTTGGAGTACCCTGATGAACCACAAATTTTCCAGTATCAGTAGTCATCGTAGTAGTTATTTAGTGAGATATATTGTCTTGCGATTGTTGATTTTGTGTGGTATTTTAAATAAAGACAGAACAGAGAACTGTGATTTTGATAAAACCTGGAAAACCATGACAGACAGAAAGCTAAACCGAGTCAAGGTAGAACCTTTTCCCGCAAGACAATATATGTCTTGGCTAGTACTCACAGGATACACGTAATCATCTGTAAATGTAAAACGGTTTATCGTCTCTATGTTAGCAGCACCTCTAAACACAGAGGAAAGGTGAACGTACGAAGTATATGAACTGAACTGACTAAAATGCAGGAAAAAGAATGGAGAGAGAATGACTCGAGATACTAATTTTTGTAAAAAAATGATAGTATGCAGGACTCTCCTATTTATAGAATCAAAGTGTAGACTCAGCTTGGATTGATATGAAAATACGTATGAGATATTCCCACGATTTTAGTGGGCAGATTTAACCGCATATAATGCGGAACCGACAGATGTAGCGGACTCAATGAATCTGGACTGCTCTGGAACCTTCCAGATGACGATCCGACGGTCCATATCATAGATTGCAAGGATCAATGACATGGCATTGACACGGTATTCATTTTAAATTATTCTAATCCAGAATTTAAATATTTAAGTATTTAAATTTTGAATCAGATGCACTAATTCATCCGGAATGATTAAATTCATTTGGATTGAGCTTCTTTGGATAACTGACGTAGATGATTGTTGGTCCCGAAACGAGTATAATCAGTGTATGGGGGGGAATACACTGATGTCAGATTTTTCTGAAAGACTCAGAAAAATGCTCTAACACTCTCAGTCAGGATTTCCTGAAGTACTCAGTATGCTGAAGGTCCACAGGGGTAGCAGGGACAGTTCAGTAATGAGTCAGATAAGCTGAGTGTGAGTAAAGTGCTAGGAAGCTCAGTAGAGATAACAAACCTACTGACAGCTCGGAAGCAAGTCAGTTGGACCACTATCTCAGTGAGCCAGAGTGAGTGCGGAAAGTGAGCCCTTAGATTTTACACGTTTTAGTTTCTGAAAACATTTTGTCTGAGTTTGCTTAGTAAACTGGTGGTCAAGGCTGAGTGCACAGTATTAAGATTCAGGATGATTGATTCAGTCCTGAATAGAAAAACGATGCAGAATGTTCAGTTTATTATGATGACAGTTATGATCCTGAAAAAAACAGTAAATCAGCACACAGGGGACTTTTTAACGTGGTTCGGAGATAACCAACTCCTACGTCCACGACCTGATTTAACAGGAAGCTATCCTCAAAACCCTGAGGATAGGTACTTGGGTTTTACGTGCCAAGGGACACGAGTAGCCAACTTCCTCTCTTAGGAACTGACCCCTGGGCGTTTTACAAGTCCCAATCTTTCTAACCAACCAATCTCACACCTTGAGTGGTTTGGTATTCTGGTTTCCAACTAAGATAGCTCTAGCAATACAAAACAATGCTAAATAATAGAGCTATCGATCTAAGCAAATACAGAGTGAATCCTACTACAACACTAGGGAAATTTAACTACAGAGTGTTGTTTATAGTATGCTTTGAATGCTTGGATTCTTGAGAGTTTTCTCTTGGAAATTTCCCGTTAACCTTGAATGGGTGCAAGGCTCTCCATATTTATAGGTAAGATTCAAAATAGATCCGTTGGAGGAGATCAAATCAAATCTTTCCTATTTTAGGTAGATTGCAGGCTAGAAATACTGTTTGACCTAACCGACATGCTTATTCTGGCAAGTTGTCACATCACCTGCAACTTTTGAGACGCATTAAATGCCGCATTAAATACTGCGCAGACTCCGTGCATGTGTG
>JAPKLY010000381.1:186146-225248 GCA_026898435.1 Prunella vulgaris | reverse complement strand
TCAGGGGTTTTGGGATCTAATCAAAATACTCAGATTGTCCCAACAATGATCCATAGAGGTATTCCGGATCACCAAATTGGGTTGACTCATTTAACATTTTTGGGTCTCTAAAAAGATATAGAGAGTGGGCCAAAGGTCCAAAGACCACCCTGTTGGGACAATCTGAGTGTTTTGATTAGATCCCAAAACCCCTGATGATTTGCCTAAGTACAGTTAGTCAGGATAGTTAAGATAGAGATTCAGTTCAGGGGGAACGTGTTGAAGACTGAAGAATATTGGAGTCGACCCAATTAACTGAAGTCTGATGTACAACTCACCTTGAAGAAGGTCAGAGTCAGTCTTGAAGAAGATTGCCTGAACTGAAGCTGAAGACCGAAGGCTTGAAGATCCATCCTGAAGACAATCCGGAGTTTCCACTAACTGATGTTTCTACTGAGTAAACTAGGCATGCTCAGGACAGAACTTAGTCAGTGAAGGGCAATGTTATGTAACCTATCAGGTTGAGCTTAATGCTCATAAGACCTGACTTAGGCCTTGAGTCAGTTTATCTGACTCATGTAAGTCCAAAGCAAAAAGGTTACACTTGCTGGGCTGAATAACCTATCAGGCTGAGCTGAATGCTCATAAGACCTGACTTAGGTCATGAGTCAGTTTTTCTGACTCATGTAAGTCCAAAGCAAAAAAGGTTATTCAAAGCTATGGGACAGTTGACATTTATGATAACACCTGAGATACAAAGAGAATGTCAGTAGACTCCACTAAAGACAAACATTCAGCCTGAGTAAATGACAAGAAACTCAGAGCATTTGTACGGAGAGCCAATCGCCTTTTGACACGCATGTATGGAGTCAGATCAGCAGTTAATGCGGCATTTAATGCGTCTTAGAGTTGCAGGCGGCAGGACCGAATTTTCCAGATTAAGCATGGGAAAAAGGTCAACTAGTACATCTAGCCTGCAACCACCCTAAAATAGGAAAGATTTGGGAAGATCTCCTCCAACAGATCTATTTCAAATCTTACCTATAAATACAGAGAGCCTTGCACCCATTCAAGGCTAACGGGAAATTTCCAAGAGAAAGCTCTCAAGAATCCAATCACTTAAAGCATACTTTGAACAACACTCTGCAATTAAATTTCCCTAGTGTTGTAGCAGGATTCACTCTGTATATTACTTAGTTTGATAGCTCTAACCTTTAGCATCGATTTGTATAGCTAGAGTTATCCTTAGTTGGAACCAAGAATACCAAACCACTCAGGGTGTGAGATTGGTTGGTTAGAAGGACTGGGACTTGTTAAACGCCCAAGGGTCAGTGCCTAAGAGAGTAAGTTGGCTATTCGTGTCCCTTGGCATGTAAAACCCAAGTACCTATCCTCAGGGTTTGAGGATAGCTTCCTGTTAAATCAGGTCATGGACGTAGGATTTGGTTATCTCCGAACCACGTTAAAAGTCCCATGTGTGCTGATTTACTTCTTGCTAAGGATCATAATTGTCATCATATTAAACTGAGCATCCTTGCATTGTTTAGAACATCAGGCTGAATCAATCATCCTGACCTTTAAAATTGTGCACCAGCCTTAACCATCATTTACTAAGCAAAGTCAGAGAAAATGTTTTCAGAAACTAAAACGAGTATAAACTAAAGGCTCACATTCCACCCGTACTCTAGCTTACTGAGATAGTAGTCCAACTGATATACTTCCGAGCGGTCAGTAGGTTTGTTATCTCTACTGAGCTTCTGAGCACAAAACTCACACTCAGCGTATCTGACTCCTTACTGACTTGTCCCTGCTGCCCCTGCGGACTATCAGCTTAAGTAAGTATTATCAGGATCTTCCTGAATGAGCGTGTTAGAGCATTTTTCTGAGCATTCGGAAAAATCTGATATCAGTGTATTCCCCCCATACAGTGATTTACTCATTTTGGGACCAACAAGTGGTTTCAGAGCAGTGGTTTAAAAGACCACTGACTTTGTTTACCAACAGTTTCTGAGGAGAAACTTTTGGTGGTCAACTGAACAGATCTTGTTTCTGAAAACTTGCATATCATGGCATCCGGTTCTAAGCGCCTCTAGGGCAATCATCATGAGTTCTTTGTTTACAACTATGATTATTGGAAATTCAGGGTGTAGCCAGAGAGGATGTGAGTGAGGAGAAGTTACCTGAAAAGGAAAAGAGCGTGGCTCTTAAAGCTACTCCTGAGCCTGAGGCTGGATCTGGCTCAAAATCATTGAGAGATATGAGCAAGGATGAACTAGCCCTGGAATACAGCCTGATGGTATGTAGATTCGAGAAGCTAAACTCTCATTTCGGTAGGTATAAGAAGTTTTATACTGACACTCGTGACCGCAGGTATTCCAGCCCTAGGAGATCGAGCCCCCGGAGGGAAGAGATGAGGGATTCTGATTCCAGGAGAGAGAGATACGAGACTGAGCATCAGAGATATGAGAAAAACTCCCGAAGGAGAGATGATGTTGAGCCTAGTAGATCCAGTTCCAAACCTGAACGATCATCAGGGAGCCGGAGGGAGTCGTCAGATAAGAGGTACACTGATAAACCAGGTGTTAGTGATGCAGATCAGTGTTATCACTGCAAAAAGACCGGACATTATCAGTATGATTGTCCGGAGCTCAGTGCTCGAGAAAGAGAGGATTGGAGAGCCAAGAGAGATCTCAGGGCATCAGATCAGAGAGCGATGATTGCTGAGGATTCCTCAGATTCCGATGGCCCAGGACGCCGATCCCCTTAACTCTTCTCCGATGAGGAGTATGATGATCTCTGCCTGATGGCAGATGATGAGGTATGTTCTTCTGCCTCTTCTCCTGATCACGCACCTGAGCTTCGCTCAGATTCAGCAAGGGATCTCAACCTTCAGCTCGCCTTAGAGCAATTGATGGTTGATTTTTCAAGGCTGCAGGAGACTCATATTCACACAGTGGATATGAATGCACAACTAAGTGGGGAGAATGATAGGTTAACTGAGTCTCTCAGAATGAGAGATACTAAGGAAGCCCTGAGGTTAGTAAACCTCCAGGAAGAGTTGCTTTATGCCCGGAATAGGCATAATGAGACTCCAATGGCGGTTGAAAGACTGAATGGTGTAATCAGCTCGCTGATTGAGACTCGTGATACTGATCAGTTCCTGGCTCAGGAACAACAGAAGATTGAGAGGATAGCTCTGAGAGGGATGTTCGAGGCTGAGTACCAAGCTCGCCTTAGTGCTGAGCAAATTGTTTAGGACCTCGAACAAATCTCAAGAGAGGCTGCTCATCAGAAACTGGTGCTTCAATACACCACTGAGATTGAGGCCCTGAAAAAGGAAAATGAGCGCCTTGAAGTAAAGCTTGAGAAGTTACACAAATTTTCCCTAGTGGTTGATGAGTTAACAATGATCTCCCAGCATACTGATGGTGCTAAAGCTGGGTTAGGCTATGATGCCTCAAAAGACCCAAAGGGCAAGAAGAAGAGAGGTGCTTCAGGGAGCAACTCTCAGAAAGTGTTTGTCCCTGCCCAAACTGGTGACAAGGGCCCTAGTGTTGCTCACCAGGATAAGGGCAAAGGGAAGGAGAAAATGCCTGCTGAACTTGTCAGGCAAAAGGCTAAGGAACAAAGGTCAAAACCAAAGGGAAAGGCCAAAGTTTCTCACCTGGAGCCGAGGAAGACGGACCAAAGGAACTCCAAGGCTCAGCCTAGGAATCCTCAGGCTGAAGGGAACTTCGCCCCAAGCACTTCTCAGGCTAGGCCTTAGAATGCTCAGGGTGGAAGGACTTCAGGCCAAAGGAGGCCTCAGGCGAAGTCAAGGAATACTGAGGTCCAGAGGCCTCAGGCAGGGCACAGGGCCCATCAGGTACGTCCTAATCCTCAAAGGAGAAGGACTAACCAAGTGGTCCCTGAAGGGCGACGGAGACCTGACTTCGATAACACTCAGGTCAGACCTCAAGTGCCTAGAGGTCAGGCCCGAGCTGCTCCTTCCCAGGACAGACCTCAGCCCAATGCACCCAGGCAAAGGAGGAACAGGAGGCCCGCCCCCAGGAACAAATCCAGGGCTCCTGAAACTCAGGCTGACACACATACACCCTCAACTTCCCAGGCACAAAGGAAGAAGAGAACGGTGTATGTTGATATTTCAGGGAGACAGGTATACACTTCTGATGCCATCAGAATTGTTAAATAAATCTGGATCCCGAAGGGTATGGCTGACACTGTAGGACCCAATACGAGATGGGTACCTGAGGCCTGATTCTTTTCAGGTCGCTGCGGGCTACAAGAAGAGAAAGAAGGATCTGAAGAAGGACTGGTACCTGGACTCAGGTTGTTCCAGGCACATGACCGGATTTTGTGATCTCCTTCAGGACTACGTAGCTCAGGATGGCCCGCAGGTAACCTTTGGTGATAACTCTAAGGGTTTCACCAGAGGATTCGGTACTCTCGTTATTGGTTCTGTTAAAGTGCTTAATGTATCCTATGTTGAGGGTCTTAGGCATAACCTGCTTTCGGTCAGTCAATTTTGTGACCGTGGATATGGTGTAGAGTTTACATCTAACATATGCCTTGTGAAAGACAAATCTACACTGCAGGTTCTTATTACAGGTGTCAGGAGAGGAAACGTATATTTTGCTGACTTTAAGAGCAGCACTCCTGAAACTTGTTAGGTCGCTAAGAGCTCATCTGAGCTCAGTTAGCTTTGGCATAAACACCTGAGTCACTTAAACTTCAAGATTATTAACAAAATCTCTCGACTTTCTCTTGTAGAGGGTCTACCTAATGAAGTTTTTAGCAAAGACCACGTGTGCGGAGCATGTCAGGAAGGCAAGCAAACCAAAGCCTCATTTAAGGAGAAAGATGCCTTCTCAACTGACAGAGTGCTTCAGCTCCTGCACATGGATCTCTTTGGACCATTTACTCCTGTCAGCATGAATGGTAGGAAATATACCCTTGTTGTTGTTGATGATTATTCCACGTACACATGGGTTATTTTCTTGCTGAACAAGAAGGAGACTCAGGTCAAGCTTCCAGAGTTACTCAAGAAATTAAGTATTGAACTGGGTCAGAGCATCGTCAGGATCAGATCAGATCGGGGAACAGAGTTTATTAACTCTATTATAACTGATATTTGTACTGACCTTGGCATTGCTCATGAGACTTCTGCAGCCAGGACTCCTCAGTAGAATGGAATAGCTGAGAGAAGAAACCGAACCCTAAAGAAAGCTGCCCGGACCATGTTGGCTGAGTCAGGACTGTCCAAGAAGTATTGGGCTGAAGCAATCAACCCTGCTTGTTACACTCAGAACCGATCTATGCTGAACAAACAACATGCTCAGACACCTTATGAAACGTAGAATAAAAGGAAGCCGCTCATCTCCTATTTCCATATTTTTGGGTGTAAGTGTTTCATCCTGAACAATGGGAAAGACCAGCTTAAAGCCTTTGATAGCAAGTCTGATGAGGGAGTTTTCTTAAGATACTCCTCAATCAGCAAATCTTTCAGGGTGTATAACTGTCGGACCCTTTGTGTGGAGGAAACACCTCTGTTGTGTTTGATGAGACTGCATCAGTGCGTAGAAAACAAGTTCCAAGTCCTGACACTGAGGGGGTTACCAAGAGGGTGACAAGACTGAGCCTGAAGAATCCTGAGTTCAAGGTCAAATTCGTGAATGCTCCCAAGAGATGGGATGACGATGACGATCAGGATGGACCTCAGGCCAACCCTCAGCAAGCCTCAGCCTCGGAGAATGTTGTCTCAGACGGAGGCACAGACTCAACCTGAGGTAAGGACTGTCGGTGATGATGCTTCTACACCTGAGACAGTTACTGAGTCCAACTCTGTAGGGGGAAACAATGTTCCTGACATTGGCCAACCCTCAGGAAATGACTCAGTGTCCTCTGTTCTTGCTCATTCTTCTTCTTTGCCTGTTATTGTCGAGACTAACATTTTAGGATCAGGCGAGGGAACGTCAACAGCTCCCAGTGCAACGGTCAGTAGGAGGCGATGGCTAGATGATCACTCATTGGCAGATATCATTGGTGATGTCAATGAGGGGGTCAGAACAAGGTTGTTCCATGGCGAGAGCGCTATGTTTTGTTGTTTTCTATCTGATCAGGAACCTAAGAACATAGAAGAAGCTCTTGCTGACCCCAACTGGATCCTAGCCATGCAAGATGAGCTCAATCAGTTTAAGCGGAATCCAGTTTGGGAGTTAGTTGAGAGACCTAGTCGTCAACATGTTATTGGCACCAAGTGGGTCTTCAAGAACAAGAGGGATGAGAAGAATGTTGTGGTCAGGAACAAGGCCAGAATGGTGGTTAAGGGTTACTCTCAGGCCAAAGGGATCGACTATGATGAGACATTTGCTCTGGTCGCAAGGTTAGAAGCAATCAGGCTATTTTTGGCATATGCAACATTCAAGAAGTTCAAGGTGTATCAAATGGACGTAAAGAGTGCTTTCCTGAATGGAGTGCTGAACGAGAAGGTTTATGTGGAACAACCTCCTGGGTTCGAGGTTGGTGATAAGGTATATCACCTAAAGAAAGCTCTTTATGGCCTGAAGCAAGCCCTCAAAGCTTGGTATGATACACTTTCCCAGTTCCTGATAGTCCACGGGTTCGTGAAAGGAACATTGGACAGGACCCTCTTCAGGATATCCAAAGGGGAGGACATTCTCTTAGTCCAAATTTATGTCGATGACATAATTTTTGGATCACCTAACCTGAAGATTTGTGAGAAATTCTCCAAGCTAATGATCGGGAAGTTTGAGATGTCAATGATGGGAGAGATAAACTTCTTCCTAGGTCTTCAGGTCAGGCAAACTGACTCCGGAATCTTCATAAATCAGTCCAAGTATGCGAGGGACTTGATTCAGAAGTTGGAGTTCAGTCCAGCAAAATCTCACGTATTCCCATGAATACAAATGAGAAGCTGGATCCTGACAATGAGAGGACCTCGGTGAATCAGACTGAATATAGGGCACTAATTGGATCTTTGTTGTATCTGACTGCAAGTCGTCCTGACATCACCTATGCAGTTGGAGTTTGTGCAAGGTATCAGTCTGATCTGAAAAAGAGTCATCTAGAGAGTGCCAAAAAGATACTGAAATACCTGAAGGGTACAGTCAATTTAGGACTTTGGTATCCCTCTGATGACAACCTAGAACTGACAGGTTATTCAGATGCAGATTATGGAGGTTGTAGGATTGATAGGAAATCAACTACAGGCACATGTCAGTTCCTAGGGAGTAAACTGATCTCTTGGTTTTCCAAGAAACAAACAAGTGTTGCAACGTCTACTACTGAAGCTGAGTATATGGCGGCAGGAAGTTGTTGTTCCCAAATCCTTTGGTTGAAGCAACAACTGAGAGACTACCAAGTTGAGGCCACTGATGTCCCAATTTATTGTGACAATAATAGTGCCATTGCCATATCCCAAAACCCAGTCTTACACACAAGGTGTAAGCATGTAGACATCAGTCATCACTTTATAAGAGATCATGTTGAGAAGAAGAATATAAGGATGGAGAGGATCCCTACTGATAAGTAGAGAGCTGACATCCAAATTAAGGCTTTGCTTGAAACCAGGTTTGTTGAGTTGTAAGTAGAGTTAGGACTCCTTGACCCAGGTGTAGGAGATTCAATCTGAATCTCAGTTCATAATGCATAGGGTCAGGGGGAATGACTAACCTAGGATCAGGTTGAAGGAGTTGTAGAGAGAGAGTGAATGGTTGTCAGGAGAAACAGATGTTGAGAAAGGATGGTTAATATAGACTGACTAAAGTTCAGGACACGGAACTTAGGACTTGTCACCCTGATAGGTCGTATGTGGTATCAGTCGGATGACTCTATCAGACTGACTGGTATGTTTCCTGAATTATTTTTAGTCATCATATCTTGCTTGCATCATCCTTAATTCTGTCTGTCGTATTGTCAAATCAAATCTTTTTATCATAAAATCTCAACCGTTCATTTATTATTTAGTTATTATTTAATGCAATTATTTGAATTAAATACGGACATGCTCTGACGCGCATTTAATGCAAAGTGGGCGGGAATAGTTTTCGATAACGTTTTTGAATCATTAACTTTGAAAAGTGAAAAGTCTCAATCCACATCCATGCATTTTTATGCTTTAATCTCAATCGTTGAATTTCATAAGTCATGATTTCTGAACCGTCCGATTAAACCTGAATTTTAGTATAAATAGGGGAAGTTTATGTAATTGCGTCCTTTACGCACTTAAACTTTGTTGGAAAATCCCTTACGTTTTGATGACATTAAAACCAGCTGACCATGGGAAGTCAGCTGGGGTCAGATCAGCTGAGGTGAAAGTCAGCCGAGGTGCTAGACATCAGTTGAGGACAGGTCAGCTGATGTCAGATCAGCTGAGGTTAGGTCAGCTGAGGTGCACACATCAGACGAGGAACACCAGCAGCAGCTAAGGTCGTCTGAAGCTGTTGCATAGAAGATCTATTTATGGAAGTCAATCAAGTCAAGAGGGCAAGATCACATCAACGGCTAGAAGATTTCCAGAATCATAGGCAATCAATCAAGTCAATCAGATTGAAGATCAAAGCCAAGATAGAAAGATATCAACCTGGAAATCAAGAATCAATCAATCACTTTGATTGATTGATTACATATTTATAGGGATTTCAAATTCTAGTCAACTCTAACGGCTAGTTTTTAATACCTATAAATATGAGTACAAGAGAGAAAAATCATAACGATCCTACGCGCGATTACACTAGCAGATAGGCTACATTATTTTCCTCTGTACACAAACACATTCATACAAATTATTATTCTTTTGTGAGGCTTTGTAGAAGCCAGTTAGTTAGTTGCAGCCTTTGCACTAACAAGTTGTAAGAGAGATTTCTCTCGAAGGTTGTAAGGAAGGAAGTAAGTGAGTAAGAGAGCCCCTCAACTTCAAGTTGGATTGAGGAGAGTGGATGTAGGACAAGTTGGTCCGAACCACTATAAATCTTGTGTTTTTATCTGCTTTATTTTATTGATCCTACTTGCTGCACAAATTAAAAGGATTTATCTAAAAATGTTTCCGCACACTTAGATCACTGCGCACTAAGCTAATTTATAGTCAGCTGATTTTCGAAACAAGAAGACTCAAAGCCTTCTTTAGGGACCAACAAGTGGTATCAGAGCTGTGTGTCCTAAAGACCACAGCCTGAGAAGCTTTTAGTGGTCACTAGGGCAAATCCAAAATCCTTTTTGAAAAATCCTTGTGTGTTATTTCTCCTAACACATTTTGCAGGAATCATGTCTTACAACTTTGGTGTGAATTTTGAAGAAGAGATGAACAAGATTATTCAAGATTTTGAGGAATACATCTCCACTGCTGATTCACCATCATCAGAGGATTTTTGTCTCATTGCAGACACAGAAGAGGCAGAAGATGAAACCCCCTCTGTTAGCTCATCTTGCTCTTCTACCAATTCTATGGAGTCTGAGATGCTCTCAGATCTCCAATCCTCTCTAAGTGTCTGTGCTAAACTAGAAGAGGATAACTCAAAGCTAAAAGCTGAAGTCTCTCAACTGACCCTCGAGAAAGGTCAGTCTGCTGATCTATCAGCTGAACCCACTTCCTCACAGACTCAAGAGTCAGAAGACTTAAGAGTCAAATGTGAGGAACAAGAATAGTTGGTAGCTACGCTGCTGGCTGAAAATCTAGGGTTGGAAGAGGAACACAAGCTATTAAAGACTAAGTTCGATGAACTCTTCAAACAGCATACACAGACCAAAGAAAATGAGGATCAGCTTACCAATGCACATAATGCAATGTCATCTATAGTTGTTTCCTCTCAACAAGAGCATGACAAAAGAGGTGTTGGCTTCCCTAAATCCTCTAAAGGGAAGAAAAAGGCACAAGTTCAGGGAGCTGATAATAAGGAAAAAGGGAAAAATCATATGAGGAGGGATCAGCCTGGACCATCCAAGAAGGGCAAGTCCAAGCAGAACCCTTCTCCACCCTCGGTTACATTTAAAGTACCACCCAAACCTACAAAATCAGCTAAAGCTGTTGTCTATGAGTCATTCAAAGGCTCTAGTAGGACTTATCCTTATAATCAGATCACCAGACCTGGTGTTCTAAGACATCCTCCTAAGAGAAACCCTCTGAAGGAGATTGTCTTTGTTGATAAATATGGGAGATGGATAAGGTCTCCTAAGCCTCATAAGGATGATCTATTCCTATGGATCCCTAAAGAACTGCCACCTGACCCTCCAGGACCCAGTAGGGTACCTATTGCCTAATTTTATTTGCAGGTACACACCAGCTCAGGAGATCAGATAAAAAACTGATATCAGATGAGAAGATGATCAAATCAGATGAGCTGAGTGTGATGAATAGATCCAAATGCTGACATCTACCCAATTAAGGGAGAAGACCTACACTTATGTGGAAAATCTGTTGAGATGTGTGTAAGAGGGAACATCAGCTGAGGTGTCCAGCTGACTTCAGAGGCAGCTGATCAGCTGATCTCACATGCACAGGCAACCCTTGCACACCAGAAGACTTTACTAAAAAGTGTCATGCAGTCTGCAGTTTAGAAGGGCACTCAAAAATGGCTTCAGATGATTTTCGATAATTTTCAGAGAGAGAAAATCAACCGTTTGAGCTGCCAGACGATGGAATTTTGATCCAGGATGTCATAGGTCATCATATAGTAATGAGTTCAATCAGAATCATCATTCCGCTTCCAGAATGGTATTATAATGGCGATTCCGAGCCCGGTGCTGGAAGATATGCCAATTTTGACTCCTGCTGACAATCACTACTGGTAGCCAAGAATTCGTCTACAAGATGCCCCACCTATGTTTTTCAAGAACAAATTAGATGGTATTTGATCAAGGGGGAACTTCAGATGAGATTAGGCAAGCCAGCTGATTGGAGAAAGATGAAACTTTCCTTGGGTTTTAATATCATCAAAAAGGGGGAAATTGTTGGAAAATCCCTTATGTTTTGATGACATTAAAACCAGCTGACCTTGGGAAGTCAGTTGGGGTCAGATCAGATCAGACAAGGATGGTCAGCTGCGGATGGTCAGCTGAGGTGAAAGTCAGCCGAGGTGCTAGACATCAGATGAGGACAGGTCAGCTGATGTCAGATCAGCTGAGGTTAGGTCAGCTGAGGTGCACACATCAGACGAGGAACACCAGCAGCAGCTGAGGTCATCTGAAGTTGTTGCATAGAAGATCTATTTATGGAAGTTAATCAGGTCAAGAGGACAAGATCACATTAACGGCTAGAAGATTTCCAGAATCATAGGCAATCAATCAAGTCAATCAGATTGAAGATCAAAGCCAAGATGGAAAGATATCAACCTGGAAATCAAGAATCAATCAATCACTCTGATTGATTTATTACATATTTATAGGGATTTCAAATTCTAGTCAACTCTAACGACTAGTTTTTTATACCTATAAATATAAGTACAAGAGAGAAAAATCATAACGATCCTACGCGCGATTACACTAGCAAATAGGCTACATTATTTTCCTCTGTACACAAACACATTCATACAAATTATTATTCTATTGTGAGGCTTTGTAGAAGCCAGTTAGTTAGTTGCAGCCTTTGCACTAACAAGTTGTAAGAGAGATTTCTCTCGAAGGTTGTAAGGAAGGAAGTAAGTGAGTAAGAGAGCCCCTCAACTCCAAGTTGGATTGTGGAGAGTGGATGTAGGACAAGTTGGTCCGAACCACTATAAATCTTGTGTTTTTATCTGCTTTATTTTATTGATCCTACTTGCTGCACAAATTAAAAGGATTTATCTAAAAACGTTTCCGCACACTAAGACCACTGCGCACTCAGCTGATTTTATAGTCAGCTGATTTTCGAAACCAGAAGACTCAAAGTCTTCTTTAGGGACCAACAAACTTTTCACTTACTATATTCTCTCTTTGCAAACTGATTTCCTTCATATCTTCAAATCTTCATCCATGGGATCTCCTTCTGCTAATTCCTTCTTTGGAAATCTTTTCCACTTGAGGAACGAGGTTTACTGGGAACTTGTAGGTGATTTCTCCTCAGACCACCCAAACATCGTGTCAGCCAAGGAGTTGTTCGAGAATGCAGGGCTTCTTCGCTTCATCACTGCAAGACCACAAAGACTGCATCCTCGACTTGTTGTTGCATTCTACCTGAAAATGGAACAGAACAAGGAAACCGATGAATGGGAAACCTGCATCCCATTGTCCTCAAGTATGAAGAATAAGGATGGTTAAGACGTGACCAAGAGGAAGTGGGTCACAATCAACATCAGGCAAAAAATCAAAGAGCTCTTCAACCTTCCGGACTCAGGGCGCAGCCTAGTGGAGGCTGGGCTTGGAGCGGAACAGGACTACATCGACTCCATCTGTGATGGTTTAGTCCCCTTGAAGTCCAGGTTGAACAAGACAGTGCTTCGGACGCCCAATCATCATTTCTTCGATCTGACTAATCAAGGAGTGATGGGGATTGCTGGAGGAATGGAGCAAATCTCCAGACCGAAGCTGAACATAATAATGGCTATCAGGGATGCTTCTGTGCACTCGTTCAACTGGGAGGATTATTTTTTTCAACTCTTGGTGACTGAGATCAACAAGATCAAGTACTCGCCGGAGGGCCAGGCAACATTTGACAAGCATGTGCATTTTGGCACAAAGATTTCTCTGATCTTGGAGACTATGCCTCTTGGAGACATCGATCAATCTCACTCTCTCGAGATTCCGGCCAAGGTTGATATTCTCAGAGCATATTCCGAGGATGTTGGAACCACCAAGAAGAAGAAGTCAAGGACCTTGAAGAAGGCTCAGGCTAGCACGACTACGGGAGTCAAGGTTCAGGCGAGCAAGCCTGCGGAGGACAAGGTTCAGAAACCAGCGGAGAAAAAGTCCACCAAGCCTTCTGGACCCAGACAGCAGAAGCTAAGCTTCAAATTCCTAGGCTCAGGAGATAAGAAGAAGCTTGTGGAAGAGAAGAAGCTTGTGGAAGAGTTGAAGGAGAGACAGAAGAAGCTTGTAGAAGAGGAGACTCAGCAAGCAACTCCGGAAACGCAACCTGCTCAGACTGCTCTTGAGGCTGCTCCCATTGTTGCTATTCAGGAGGTTACACCCTCAGATCCAATGCCATTTGTCTATGCTCAGGATGTGACAGATGATCAGATTCACTCGGTGGTTTCTGAATATCAGGACGTAGAATTCCGATCTGACGAGGGTCGGGGGGAACCCGCTCAGGGGGAACCCGGTGTTGAGGCTGCTGAAAGCAGCAAAGTTGATGAAGGTAGGATGGGAGAGGAAGAAGTTGAGAAGGAAGAGGACCATGCTGAGAAGAAAGAGCATGTTGAGGCTCCATGGCCATTCCCTGCACCCAATGAGAATGATCTACCTGACTTCGAGGTTTTAGCCAGAGGAACAGCAGCTTACATGGTGGATCTAAGATTCCCTGACCTTTCCGCAGCTCAGAAGGAAGCAGTGGTGCAACTCTGCACATATGCCATGATTCGTAGTGCTACTTATCCTGAGTTTGTGCATCTTGGCGAGACAAAGGGATGGGACAGGCTGGCTGATGATGAAGCAGCCCTCTTCGATCACTTTGAGGTAAACTTTTTTCACCACCTGATTAAAATGGCAGATTTTATCAAGACTATCAGGAAAGTTTACCTTGAGGCTCAGCCTGAGAGAAGAGAAGGGGAAGGAATGGAACTGGCGATAGTTCCCCATGGTGAACCATAGGGAGAAGCTCAGGTGGTTGAGCAGGAAACTGATCAGCCGGAGAAGGAGGTTCAGACGGTGGAGAAGGAGAAGGAGGGAGAGAAGGAAGTGGTAGAGATTGCTGAAGATGATCAGCAAGGTGCAAGTGATTTGATTAGTGCACCAGCCGATGACGCACCCCTTGGACCCGGGGCTGCTGAGGCTTCAGGAGAGGGTTTAAGTGACCTAGTCCGAGTCCCTGGTGGTAGAATTCAGAGGAGATGGGTGTGGTCGCGACAACTGGCGGCAATCCACAGACAACTCAATGTGCACAATACGAGAATTAATCGGTTCAATCTGACTGCCTCACTGATTAATAATCATATGAAGAAGGTGCAAAGAGATCAGGACGACATGGTCAAGGAGTTGGATACTTCGGTGGATCTTCTTGCTCAAATCGACACAACCCACTCATTTCAAATCAAAGCAGTGATTCAGCATGCAAAGGACACAGTTAACGACTGCAGAAAGCTAACTTCAGTCTTTCGAGCTGAGCAGAATGAGAAACTATCTAAGTTCCTCGATCAGCAGCTGAATGAGAGGGTTGCTCAGCTGGTCGATGAAAAAATGGCTCAACTGAAGGAAGAGCTGAAAGCTGAATTGCTGGGTGAAATGTCCAAGCAAGAGAAGAAGGAAATTCAGCTGGCCCTGGATTCAAGACTGTCAAATGTAGAGGGCAAACTGAAACTGGAGCATAATGAGGCAATCAAGGGACTCAGTGTCGGTCTAAGAGGCATGGCAAATTAGATCGGGCAGATTCAGGGCAAGCAACAGTTGATCGGCGATCAGTTCAAAATTTTGGCAGGATCAGTTGAGGAAGTCGTTGGCAAAATCAACGCGGATGATGCCAAAATGGGGAAGAAAAGAAGCAAATTGTCAAAGGCAAGAAGAAGATCTTCGTCCCTGAACTGAAAGTTGTGGACAAGAAGAGAACTAGGTCTGTTGCTGCCACTGAAGTCGAAGCTGAGGTTAATGTTAAAGGATCAGATCCAAAGAGGTAGAAGCAGTCCTCTGAGGATCCTGCCCTCGAGTCCCTGTATGCTGAAATGGAGGAGTCGTTGCACCCCGGATCAACCACTCATAAGAAGTTGGTGATGACTGAGTCGGAGAAGCAGACGAAGATGAGGGAGTTGTCCCTGCTCAGTCAGATCCAAAGGTTGAAAGAGAATCAGGAGTATTTGACTTTGCAGATTCAGAATCAGAAGAAAGTACCTTCTAGATCTCGGAAGAAGACTCAGAGGAAGATGGTGGTTAATCCGGGACAAGGCCCTCCTCCAATTCAGATGGTTGAGGATTTCATTCCTCTGGAGATGTTGGAGAGTTGGATTCCGATCCAGAATAGATGGGCTTATCTATTCTATGTGGTGGGGTTGTGGGACGACCTGAATGAAGACAAAGACGTCATTCTCCACCACTGGATGGCACAGGAGCACCCTGATCTCTGGGTTGAAATTATCAGACATGCTGACATAGCAGGTGTTGAGATTGCTCCGCCGGAATTCATCAAATATCTTCCACCGCTCTTTGGAAATTCCAAGCAACTGGACCGGACAGCAATTCAGGAAGAAGCAGTCAGAGTAGGACGAGTTGCTGGGGCCATTGGTGATCGGAACAGGATGACTCAGATCCTGCACCGAGTCTTGGAAATGTATGAGATCCCTCTCAACCGATGGAATAAAGATGAAGAGTGAGCTCTCAGGAGTTAGTTGTCAGGGAAACTTTGTAATAGCTTCAGGATACCTTGTACTTCTCTATATATCAATGAAGTTATTTTGTTTTCCTGAGTACAACTTCTTGTTGACTCCTGAATTTACTTTTCAGCATTCCTATCAAGAACTGTACTAACCCATTCCATGTTTCCATCTTATAGACTAAGTGCCTAGCTTGTCAAGAGGCACTGAGCTATTTCACTGACTAAGTCAGTTGATTGTATAAATGGTTAGGAATTTGCTTAAGGGTTTTGGCATCATCAAAAAGGGGGAAATTGTTGGGACAATCTGAGTGTTTTGATTAGATCCCAAAACCCCTGATGATTTTCAGGGGAAACGTGTTTAAGACTGAAGAATATTGGAGTCGACCCAATTAACTGAAGTCTGATGTACAACTCACCCTGAAGAAGGCCAGAGTCAGTCTTGAAGAAGATTGCCTAAACTGAAGCTGAAGACCGAAGACTTGAAGATCCATCCTGAAGACAATCCGGAGTTTCCACTGACTGATGTTTCTACTAAGTAAACTAAGCATGCTCAGGACATAACTTAGTCAGTGAAGGGCAAAGTTATGTAACCTATCAGGCTGAGCTTAATGCTCATAAGACCTGACTTAGGCCTTGGGTCAGTTTATCTGACTCATGTAAGTCCAAAGCAAAAAGGTTACACTTGCTGGGCTGAATAACCTATCAGGCTGAGCGGAATGCTCATAAGACCTGACTTAGACCTTAAGTCAGTTTATCTGACTCATGTAAGTCCAAAGCACAAAGGTTATTCAAAGCTATGGGACAGTTGACATTTATTTTAACACCTGAGAGACAAAGAGAGTGTCAGTAGACTCCACTAAAGACAAACATTCAGCCTGAGTAAATGACAAGAAACTCGGAGCATTGAATGTACGAGGAAGGACAAGTGTCAAACGATCAACTAGCCGTTTGTATGGAGAGCCAATCGTCTTTCGACACGCATGTACGGAGTCTGCGCAGCAGTTAATGCTGCATTTAATGCATCTCAGAGTTGCAGGCGGCGGGACAGAATTTTCCAGATTAAGCATGGGAAAAAGGTCAACTAGTACATCTAGCCTGCAACCACCCTAAAATAGGAAAGATTTGGGGAGATCTCCTCCAACGGATCTATTTCAAATCTTACCTATAAATACAAAGAGCCTTGCACCCATTCAAGGCTAACGGGAAATTTCCAAGAGAAAGCTCTCAAGAATCCAAGCACTCAAAGCATACTTTGAACAACACTCTGCAATTAAATTTCCCTAGTGTTGTTGTAGGATTCACTCTGTATATTGCTTAGTTTGATAGCTCTAACCTTTAGCATCGATTTGTATTACTAGAGCTATCCTTAGTTGGAACCAAGAATACCAAACAACTCAGGGTGTGAGATTGGTTGGTTAGAAGGACTGGGACTTGTTAAACGCCCAGGGGTCAGTTCCTAAGAGAGGAAGTTGGCTATTCGTGTCCCTTGGCACGTAAAACTCAAGTACCTATCCTCAGGGTTTGAGGATAGCTTCCTGTTAAATCAGGTCGTGGACGCAGGAGTTGGTTATCTCCAAACCACGTTAAAAAGTCCCCTGTGTGCTGATTTACTTATTGCTCAGGATCATAATTGTCATCATATTAAACTGAGCATCCTTGCATTGTTTTGAACATCAGGCTGAATCAATCATCCTGACCTTTAAAATTGTGCACCAGCCTTAACCATCATTTACTAAGCAAAGTCAGAGAAAACGTTTTCAGAAACTGAAACGAGTAGAAACTAAGGGCTCACATTCCGCACGTACTCTAGCTTACTGAGATAGTAGTCCAACTGACTTGCTTCCGAGCTGTCAGAAGGTTTGTTATCTCTACTGAGCTTCTGAGCACAAAACTCACACTCAGCGTATCTGACTCCTTACTGACTTGTCCCTGCTGCCCCTGCGGACTATCAGCTTAAGTGAGTATTATCAGGATCTTCCTGACTGAGCGTGTTAGAGCATTTTTCTGAGCATTCGGAAAAATTTGATATCAGTGTATTCCCCCCCCCCCCCATACACTGATTTATTCGTTTCGGGACCAACACACCCAAAGACCAATTGCCAAGATTCCAAGAGACTCCCTTAGCCTAATTTGAATACCATCATGAAACTCCTATATATAAAGATTCCTTATTTTAACTTATTCCCACAAGTACTTCTCCACACTTGTATTAATAACCCCACTTTAGGAATTAATTTCTCACTTACCGTAATTCAGTTTTGAGAACGAAAAAATACCGCGACGATCTATTCCGCGAGTAAAACGCATCGACTACATATAGTCTCATGGAAATTACCATTTTGCCCTCCATTAAATTGGTCCAACTAGAGCATTTAAAGCTCTTTTTCAAAACCAATTCCAACAAACTTTAGTGATAAAATAATTTGCATTATCTTGTTTTTAATACAACTTTGATAGTTGAATGTATGCATGTGATTTTTATTTGAGATTCTTGTGATTGCAATGTTAGTCAGATAATGTTCGTATGCAAATGATAAAAATAATATAGATTTCAACTATCACCTACCAAATCACAATAAATAACACAAGAGTGATTTTTTAGTGCACTTGGGTGCACCCTACTCACTTGAAAATTTAATTTAATTTAATTTGGACTAAATCAGCCTTTCTTTCTTCGCGATCGATCGAGAACTCAGAGTCCAATGTTTCTGTAGCATGTGAACAATAATATCCTCCAAATCGTATGCTACACTCATTCCAAATTTTGTCTTTTCCAAATTGAGTAAGATCTGTTGTTAGCATCTCTATATTTTATGCACTTGAGTTTTGGGTGGTGAAGAACACTTCGAAATAATGCTAACAATTTCTTCTTTTTTCGTGCACCATCTCCCCTCGCGAGAGTTTCTTTTCCCACGTTCACTTGCTTTAAATATATCTCCTACCCTCAACCAATTGATTCTGGACCGTTGTTTGTAAAGCTATATTAGAATTGACTAGAAAATATGAATTTTAACTTGTTCATAGATTTACTAATTTTATGGTGCATTGTCTTATTAGAACTATTTCAATATCTCATTATTGGATCAAGTGGAAGACCTTCTCAATTTCTCATGTTCTTTATATTGATTAACTAATTAATAGGTTTTCTTTTGAATTCAAAAAAATTATCAAGCAGATTTATATGTAAATATATATATTCCTTGAGATCGAGTATCCTTATTGTGTCAGAATAGATTTTGTGCATAACTGTCTTCCTCGAGCTCTTGGGTTTCTCGGTGCTCGCTACTCGCGATTTATGAGCTCAGCATATCTCGCGGTCCTCTATGTCATGTCCTCAAATACTCGTGGACATTTATCCTTAGGCCTTCATCGATGGTCGTCATCGACAATGCTCGGCCTCAGTGCTGATACCAGCTTGAGCTGCTTCACTTCTTCGTCACCTTGGATTGGGCTGAGCCTTTTACATTTGGCATATTCATGCTTAAAAAAATATTTATACATGACAAATGTATATTTATTTAACAAGTATAGTCTACACAATTTATGTTAAAAAAGTTAAGATAATATTATATAATAACTAAAAGAGTGCATTTATTAAAAATAAAAATCCATAAATAGAATAGCACAATTAAATTTAGATTACTACATTTCTAAAGAAAAAAAAAATCACACAATTTCTATTGCTATGACACTCTCCGGTGAAAATCACAACCCGTCAATAGCAAATTTCAAAATCAAAAAACAAATACTCCCTCCATCCCCTTACCTTTTGGGCACGAGTATTAAGAAATGTATAAAAATATTAATATAGTACATGTGATGTGATGGAAAAAAGTGAAAAAATAATGAGAATAGTGTAAAAAGTATTGAAAATAATAATAAAGAAGTTATTAGTAATTTCCTAAAAAGGAAAAAAAACAAATGAGTAACATATAGTGGGACGGATAAAAATGACAAATGAGCAACTTATAGTGGGACGGAGGGAGTAATATATTTATTCTAAATGTATAATTTTTGCACACACATAAAAATTTAAATATGACACTTACAATTTGAAGAAGTATTATGATATTTTTTAGTGCACAACTCAAGAAAACTATCAATTTTTATCTAAATTAATATGTAAACTTGAAAGAATTTTTTTTCTGTGGAGAGAACGAAAAACCAATGAGATTGTTGTAGAAAAATAAAGTATGTGTTGGGATAAACACACGAATAATCAAGCAACCAAGTATTCGTCTACACAACGGAATGATGAATTATCCATCTCTTGTGTGAATTAGTACAAAACAATACTAAGAATATAATGCACATTAAAACAACCAATCACCAATCACAACACAAGCAATTTTAGCCTGGAAAACCTCCTTAATGTGAGGAGTAAAAATCACGGGGCCGAAGTCCACCAAAAAAACTTCACTATGAGCAAAAATATCCAAGTGTTACAATCTTCCCAAAACAGATATTCAACTACAAATGTATTAAAACAATCAATACTTGATAACAACAATGAGATTAAAAAGATCTCACCCAACAACAACAATTGTAGTTTACTGTTCACAACTCTCAGAACCTCCAAACCTAGTCTCCATCGTCCAGAATTAACCCCTATGCAGAAGCGAACTCCCAAAAAATGGACCTTCTGTTTGCAGTCTATTCCTGTCAATATAGAGCTCCAAATACGATCTCCACTGTTCAGAATGTAGTCCTACAAGTTTTGAACGTGCTGACAAAATTTCAGCTTGATCCAACGATTGAAACTCCGGATATTTCTTTTGCAAGATTTCTACTCTTAAATTTTCCTCAAAAACTTGAACAATTATTTTCTTACACACTTTTCTTACATCTTCCCTCAATGTCTTCTAGGGCAAGATAACACCAAGTATTGGACCTACTTGAGCTTTACAATCTTGTTGGGTATAGGGCTCCTCCACATATTTGGAAACTCAATCCAACAGTATGCTGTGAAGAAATGAAGTATAATGAGTTTTTTGCACTTTTGGTCCCACATGACATGTATTATTTTAGAATTTGTCCCATACGATTTTTTTTCTTGCACTTGTAGTCTCAAATGTTGCACTTGTAGTCCCAAACGCTGCACTTGTAGTCCCAAACGTTACAAAATTTACAAATTTGATCCCAAACATTGATGGCTCCCGTTAAATGCAATGTTTGCAACATTAGTCCCATAAGATTTACTCTTACTTAATTGTGTTTAACCCATTAATCTGCAGTTTCATATTTAGTCCCATTGAATTTTTAATTGCACAATAAAAAACTTCATAAATGTTAAAAAATTAAATAATTTGAATTATAAATTAAATTTTAAAATATATTAAACTTTAAATATCAATAAAATACAGAAATTTGAAAATAATCATAATAAATAATTAAAAATTAAAATGAATCTTCAAAATAATTAAATGAAGTAGTATTTAAAAAAAATCATTTAAACCTAACTAAAATATGAAAAAATTAAATAAATCAAGTAAAATAAAAAATTAAGTTTAAAAAGAATTAAAATATATATATAAATACTGCAAAATCTTCAAAAAATATTAAATTTAAAAAAATCTTAAAAAATAGGCCAAAGTTTAATAAAATTGAATTAAAAAAAAAACAACTATACTTCATAAATAATTAAACAAAAAAATAATTTAATTATTATTTATCTTGAATTAAAATTGGAATTTTTTAAAATTAATTTCTTAGTTTTAACTATTTTTTTATTAGAGTACCTTTTAACTAGTTGCTCGCCGCCCTTGAAGATGATCGCCAGAGCTCCATTCTAACTATTTTTGGTCGATTTTCCGTTGTAATTATCTTATTTTGCATGCAAAGGACACGTGTAAGCTCGTTGGAAAGTGTGGCACTTCACCAGCCACCACCTGCTTGTAAAAACGCCTATAAATAGGCCTCATTTTCAGAAATTGAACAAGTTTTCACCGCTCTAACGAAGTTATGCCGAAATCTTTCCAGAATGTTCAACTTGCAATTCCAGTATGCTTAATTCGATTCGCTGTTAGTGAAATCACGCTTGGAAGCCACACATAAATCTGTGTTCTAAAGATTTCATTAACAATTTGCTCTAAATAGTAATACACATTTGCTCCCTAATTTTTGTTATTATATGGGTAAATGAGTGTTACTCTAAAGATAAAATATATTTTTATAAGAACAAATATGTGTTTTTAATTTAATCATTATCACTTTAAATCTAGACTTATTAATTCATGTAATGATACACATTTTATTATTTTATATGTGTTATTATATAAAAAAATAGTTAAATATTTGTGAAAAAGTAATATTTTTTCTTATAGTGATACACATTTTGCTCTTATATTTTATGAAAAATTATTTATTTTATAAAAAAATAATTTATATAAAATAACAATATTTAATATGATAGTAACATACATTTACTCTAATAGTAACATAATCTTAAATCAAAATTTTAAATTTGTGAAATAATATTACTTGCTTAAGCTAAAACACCAATTTAAAAAAGGAAGAAAAAAAATACTCCATCCATCCACGAAAAATATGCTTAAATATTTGCACGTGGTTTAATGCAATATGTAGGAAGGTATTACGGGATATTGTGATTGAGGTCCGATATGAATAAAGAGAATATATTTGGAAAGTACATATGACGGACTTTCCAAAGATATTCTCTTTATTCATATCGGACATCGCAATATCTCATAATATCTTTCAACATATTGCATTAAATCACGTATAAATATCTGAACGTATTTTTTGTGGATGGAGACAGTATGTAGTAACCCATTTGTTTAAAAAAAAAAGTCAACAATTTGAACTATTGATAGGGAAGAGGCTGGAAATGGATTCAAGGATTCATACGTTTTGCATGACCCATTTTCTGAGTGTTTTTGTGTATATTTAAATTAAATAGGGAAAACCACATTGTGGTCCACTTTGAAAAAAGTGCTTACACCCTAGTATGCTAACTTAAGTAGGTTACAATGTGGTATAAATTAGTACTAATAGTTATAATTTACTTATTTAATTAATATATTAAATATATATTACTAGTCACATTAAGAATTTTGAATTCATATATATTAAATCACCGACTCTATCTTCCTCAGATTTACTATTCTTTATCTCTCTCTTTGAAATATTTTTCTCTCTCTCTTTCCTACCAAATAACCGGCATTTTTGGGGAAAAAATTGACCATTGTCGGAGTTGAATCATCGAATAAATGGAGGAGTTATACTCTACTCCTTAAGAGCTTTAAATAGACACCAAAATTAGGGGTTCTTGTGTACGGAGGAGGAGGATGGGGGAGTGGGGAGGGGTTCTACCGTGAGCGGTGCACTAGAGCTTTGAACTGGCGACGATGACGATTATGTGCTTCAATCCCGGCGGAGGTGAGAGGTTGGAGGCGAAGACAGACTTTTTGGGGGCGACAAAGGTGAGGTGATTTGGGCGACGACTTCGGCGGATTTTAGGGCACAAAATGGAGGGGGGAGATTTGTGTGAACAGGGGGATTTTCTCCTTTTCCAGACAAGAGAGCAGTGACTTGGACTCCGGCATGATGACTGAGCAGCTATTGAGCGAGGAACAGGTGCGTAGACTTTGGCTTCCAATTTTTCGACCATGGCTGTTGGATGGTGGCCTCGAGTGACGGCTTCAATGGCTTCCGTCGTCTTCTTTGATTGACGGTGAAGAACGGGGTGTTGCTCCTCAATTACGACATCTTCTTCAAAGGGCATCCGGTAATATTAATTCAAGTGTTTTATATTTATATAAATTCAAGTGTAATAATAATATTTATATTTTGTTGCGAGTATAAGTATATTGGGTTTTGTGAACTGAATTTGCGTTAGTCATGTGGTTTTCAATACATGGCTTTCTATGTAGCACGCCTTTAGGTTTTTGATTGAAGTGATCATTTCTTCCTGGTTTTGTTGTAATTTTGTTTTCTTTCTGGTTTTGCTAATTATTATTTGGTTGCAATTCTTTACTGCTTTGCAGGATGATGAACTAAATAGATCCATTACTTCATGTTGAGGAGAAGCCTATATTCTTAGTACGTGGATCAATTTTTGGATGATACTTGGTCAATTCAGTGTTCATATGTGGAGAACAAGGATAAGGATGCCAGGTATTGCATAAATGTAGAGTTCATATGCTTTAGTTGATGGATTATGTATGATTTTTGACAACCTTATGTGATTTAATTTTATTTTTACACCTCTCTTTTATTTATGAGGCTATAACATATATCGAACTTCATTTTGAAGTGTATCAAGTTGAACTTTAAGTACTTTGCAAATACATTGTATGCTTGGTAGTTGATTTTAAATAGAATTTCTGGAGTTATATCGTTGGCGAACTGCAAAATTGTGGCTTTTAATATATATTTTTTCACTTTTAATAGTGGATTTAAATCTGATGAGGAAGAATGCCAGGAATCTGATTCTCATGGTTATCTCTAAAGACAATTTGAAGGTAAAAGAGCAACAAATGTGAGGCCAGCTGCCATTACTGTTGGAAGTTCAAGTCGTGGAGGTTTAGGCAAGCTTTCTATATGAGGTAGTGCTTCAACTCGTAGGAGTTGAAGGAAGAGAACAAGTAAAACAAGAGTGAGATCAACGCAAGAGTTAGTAAGAGTAGGATGGTAGCCATTTCAGTAATGATGGTCATTAGGGGGCAGGGGCATCTGTCTTATAAATGTATTTTTTGGGCTTCAGATGGAGGCTGTATTCCAGAGAACTGGCTTAGTATGTTACAATATTTTGTAAGACCTTTTATTTTTCATAATTGATTTAGTATGTTATACTATTGATGTATTTTGAATGATAACTATTAATATACATGGAATGGTCAATTACACTATAGTGTTGAATGATAACTATTGATATAAGTGGAATGGTCAATTATACTATAGTGTTTATTGATTGACTATAACATTGAGTCAAGTATATTATACTACTGATGTTCAGTTATACTATAGTGTTCTCGAATATACTATACTGTAGGGCATAAATTTGAAATTGATTACTGTAGCATGTCAGTATAGGTCACTGTAGCGTGACAATATAGTGTACCGTAGCTTTTAGATTGATTAAGAAAAAGTAATTTTGACCTATATGTAATGTTAAAAAAGTAAATAGACTCACCTTTAATTTTCACTTTTAAAATGTACTTGGTTGTGGTTCACCCAATTAAATAATACTCATTTGGTCTTCAAGCACTGTATTCGTGCCTAATACTTTGCACACCATATACATTGAATCCTTTATTTAGAAGTTATTTGACTAAATTTATTTTAAATACATTATAAATTTTGACATCCTATATAGTATTTTAAAAATTATAAGATATTATTTTTAAGTAACTTATAAGTTATTGGAGTGTTTGAGTAATATAACTTATAAATATTTTAATAATTTATCATAATTTTTTTAAAAATAAAATTTTATTTTATTTTTTATGTTGTTGTAGCATGTAGGGGTTGGAGAGGGGTAATGGGGCCACGGGAGAGGGGCTGGAGATTGTAAGGAAAATAAGTTTGAATATTCCATTTTACTTTTTTTTTTTTTGTAGTTTATAAGATGTAAGGATCTTATTTTAGGATTTTATAAGTTGTCAAACTCTTATTTTACCAACATCTTATAAACTTAGCGAAACACCCCCTTAAATTTATTTTCACAATATTTATATATTTTACACAAAATATTACTCACTCCGTCCTACTATAAGTTGCTCATGTTGTCATTTTCGTCCGTCCCATTATATGTTGCTCATGTGTTCTTTTACCTTTTTTGAAATTACTATTCACTTCTTTATTATTATTTTTAATACGTTTTATACTATTTCCATTACTTTTTCACTTTTATACATCACATCATTTATACTTTTTAACTTTTTCTATCACATCACTTATAATTTTTCATTTTTATCTTAATTTGTGTGCCAAAAAACAACGAGCAACTTAATTTTTATACTCAATTTAATTAATTTTATTATTTTAATATATAATTTTATAAAATAGCCAACTCTTTCATTACACACATTTTTCTTATTTTATAATTAAATATAAATAGTCATGGGTTGTTTTTTCTATTTAATAATAATAATTTTATATTTAGTAAATGATTATTTTCATTAAAAGTTAACATCAATTATGTTATTTAATAACAATAAAGACATGTTTTCAACTTCTACTAAAAGTATAGAAATATTTTTTTTAAGTTGGTAAGAGACAATTTCATTAAAAAAAAAAAATCTTCTCACTGTATACTTGAGATCTAAAACAGACACTAAATATTATGAATTTGAATCTTCTCTATTTTTTTATATAAATATTTTATAAAGTTAAAAGAGAGACATAAACAATATATAAATTAAATTCTATAAATTTATATATTTATTTATTATATTAATTATGTATCATATTTGTAGAAAATTCACATAAAAATTTTAAAATACATATACAAGTATTTCGATTTGCTTTAAAAAAAGAAAGAAAGAAAGCAATATTTGGATTAATCGGTGAGAGAGTGAAGAATACTAGGTCGCAGGTCGTAGGTGAAGAAAACCAAGACTTATAATAATTTCATTTCCCAAATCGGCCCCTCAAGAACTCATTATCGACCTTTTCCGTCCTTCGTTTCCAACAAAAACAATCGCACCAATTTCACGCGGAAGAGGGAATTTTGATTGATTTGATGAAGAAAATATGTGACGGAGGAGCAGTGAGAAATTCAGAGGGATAGAGGAATTCTGGTATATGGTGGATGGTGTCACACTCACGATGGGTGTGGCGGGTTCCAAGTTAGAGAAGGCTTTGGGCGACCATTTTCCCGAAGGCGAGAGATATTTTGGTTTGGAGAATTTCGGAAATACTTGCTATTGCAATAGCGTTCTGCAGGTGCTTCACTTCCCCTTTCCTGATTTTGATTGATTTGTAGGTTTTTTTTTTTTTATTGATTTCTGGTTTAATGTTTGAAGCTTTTGGATTTTAAGTTTGTGCTCAGAAGAGGATAAAGACATTCCTTATTATGTGATTAATTGATTACCGTGAAGGAAGAAAGTTATGTAGGTTGTTAAATTGCTAAATTTAATTATCTTGCTAAGTTTTTTATGGTCAGAATGTAATATAATTGCTTATTATTGTCCTGGTGGTGTTGATTTACTTTTTGGGAAAGATATTGATAGTTTGATACAATTTTTGATGAAAATTTTGCTCATTTCGTCTGCGGAAAGCATTTTTTCATTTTCTTGGTAGCTTCAAGCGAAATAACTAGTGATGAGATATCTTTTGGCTGATGCAGCATGTTGCCTTTATACCAATCATTCCAATATTGATGCTGGTGGTGGTGCTTCTTTTAGGTTTTGTTGCACTTGTTTAGAGAACTGCATATTTTTAGGTCAAAATTACAGATTTTGCAGATATGAAAAGAAGTCCATAAAATAGATTTTCATCTATAGGACAGGGAATTTTGAGAGCAGTAATTTCACAAGCTTGTTGCTATGCTTCTTCTCTCATATGTCCCGAGTTTCTTGGATACTTTCGACTTTTTTCGTGACTTGGTTTTGTTTCCCAGGCTCTCTACTTTTGTGTACCATTTCGCGAACAACTACTGGAGTATTACTCCAAAAGCAAGAACCAAGGTGAAGCAGATGAAAACCTTTTAACATGTTTGGCAGAACTTTTCTCGCAGGTATTAGATTTGTAAGAATTGCAATGTATCTTATCTGGTAGCCTTTATGTATCTTTGTACTCCCTCTGTCCCGTGATTACTTTCACTTGGCTCTTTCGAACGTCCCAACACTACTTTCACACGTCTTTTGGACGTCCTAACATTACTTTTACACCCCAAAAAGGAAATAATCCACTCTCACAAAAATCAATAAAGTATTCTTTTTATTCAACCCACTCAAACTTAGTCACATTTTCTTAATATGAGTGTCACTTCACAAGTGAAAGAAATCATGGGATGGAGGGAGTATCATTTAGGACAAGGTCACTTGATAAATTACTGTAGGAGAGCAAAGTTTGTGCATTTAGAATATATCCATTAGATATGCCATATATTTATCATGGCTTCTAGTGCAACTTCCATTTTTCACGATTTTGTGGTGCTGCAAAGATTATAGTTTTTTTTTTTTTTTTTAATCGGGCAAATGGTGACTTGAACCTATAACCTTTCGGCCGTAGGTAGTGTTGCAGAGATATTTGTTTTAATCTATTTTTAATACTCATTATACTTTCTTAATTACCTCCAATAGTACAGGAAAGCCAGCAGTTTAAGAATCTCGTGAGAAAGATTTCACATGTGATAAGAGTCATCACTCTGAACTTTTATAGTAATGCATACTCAAGTTGAACTAAGCAGTAATCAATTTTTATGCAGATATGTTCGCAGAAGAAGAAAACAGGTGTAATAGCTCCAAAACGCTTTGTACAGAGGCTTAGAAAAGAAAATGATGTTTTTCGAGGATACATGCATCAGGTGTGTTTTTGGTAAAAGGGTTCTTTCAAGTCATTAGAGGTACTGTGCTAGTTTGGTGAAGAATCATGTAGTTATGTGTTCCAGTAGGATTACTCTGTCCTATTCCGGGGACTCAGAATTATTTCAGCAAATAGCATTGCCGTCTTGCAGTTATGTTCAGTGATCTCGGATATTTTAGTCAGACACTTGAAAGTCAGATGGAGAAATTGTTTTTTTTTTTCCGTAATTTCCTCTTTATCCAAGAGAGTGTTTTATTTATTCCCTTGTATGGCTCCTGTTCTAGATATGCTTCCTCTATTCTGGCAAGGGCCATAAATTTAATGTGGCTAGGTACAGATTATCTTGAAAGGAAAGTGTTTGCATTTCTAAGACTTTGTTAAAACAATCCATAGTTAATTTGGTATTTAGAGGTCGAGTTGGATGCTTGGAATTTATGATTTATTTTATGGTACATTTTTCTTCATGAGTATCGTGTAGCTATTTCATATGCGACGAATGTTCATTGGTGCTGCCTTGCAGGATGCTCATGAATTTCTGAACTTCTTGCTAAACCAACTTGTTGATATACTTGAGAAAGAGTCTCACAAAGTGACAAATGAGGATGTAGTAAATGGGCTAAGTAATGGTCATATCAACGGTGATAAGCAGGAGCCACCGGTCACTTGGGTTCACAAAAATTTCCAGGTAAACACAGCAGGCTTTCCATGATTAGAATTTTGTATTTCATGGGGATGTCATCTTTAATGCTTTAGAGACATAATATAGAGCAGGACCTGTATTCTCTGATGTTCGATTGTTGCTATTGTTGGTTTGATCTTAATTTTGAACGGTATACAGGGTATTCTCACGAACGAGACACGGTGTTTAAGGTGCGATACAGTTACCGCTAGAGATGAGACATTCTTAGATTTAAGCCTTGATATTGAACAGAACAGTTCAATTACTAGCTGCCTGAAGAACTTCAGTTCTACAGAAACCCTAAATGCCGAAGATAAATTCTTCTGCGACAAATGCTGCAGGTAGGTGACCTTATTTACCATTTCTAGTATATTGTCGTGAAAAAGAAAGCTGATTTTGGCAAAACTAAATGCAGTTTGCAAGAAGCCCAAAAGAGGATGAAAATAAAGAAACCACCTGGTATCTTGGTCATCCATCTCAAGCGATTCAAGTTCATGGAACAACTAAATAGACACAAGAAGCTATCCTATCGAGTTGTGTTCCCTCTGGAACTGAAACTCAGCACCACATTGGAGGATGGTGACTCAGAGTACTCGTTGTTTGCTGTGGTGGTTCATGTTGGAAGCGGGCCGAATCATGGGCATTATGTTAGTCTTGTAAAGAGCCATAATCACTGGCTGTTTTTCGATGATGAGAATGTCGAGATGGTCGATGAGTCTGCTATCCAGACCTTTTTCGGGTCTGCGCAAGAATACTCGAGCAACACAGATCATGGGTACATTCTCTTCTACGAGAGTCTCACTGCTGATAAGAAGTGAAGAAAAGTTATTCTAATCTCAGAACCTCCCTTACTTGTTTCTAATCCTAAACCATAACTTTTGGGGCATACTTTTGTTTTTTCTAAAGCCTGTGGTGCCTGCGCAAGCCTCGTTCTTGTACAGTTATGCAATAACATACCTCCAATTTTAGTTTAGACAATAATATAAATGTGGTCAAGTATCATATTCTTGGGGGTGATATGTAATTTCATCATCATTTGTAAAATGTTAGTATCATCAAGCTTCTTCTGATGGCTTAGTCCTCAGATTCGACTGTATTTGCAGCCACTTGTGGTTAGAGCTGTTATACGAGCAGAGCGAGCCCGAGTAGTGCCAGGCTCGGCTCGGCTCGTTAAGCTTATCGAGTCGAGCCGAGCCTAGCTCGTTAAGCAAACGAGTATTTTTTTGAGCTCGGCTCGGCTCGTTTAACACTTCGAGTCGAGTAGAGTCGAGCCCTTAACAAGCCGAGTCGAGCCGAGCTCACGAGCAGCTCGTTTATTTTAACAACAATAAAGCTAAAACTATCACCAATTCACCAGTATGAGTTATTTGAGAATATGAATTGTATTATTATGTAAAATATTAATATTTTATACCCTAAATTATATACTCCCTCCGTCCACAAAAATTGGACTACCTTGACAATTCACGGTTATTAAGAAAAGTTGATGTTGATGTGTAAAAGTGAGTGTATTAATATAAGAAAATATTTAATTATTAAAAAAGTACTTGATGTGATGTGTAAAAGTGAATATATGTGTATAAAAAATGAAAAATAATGATTGTAAATTTTCCATTTTAGGTAAGTAGACAATTTATTGTGGACAACCATTTAAGGCAACGTGGACCATTTATCATGGACGGAGGGAGTAATATTTATAAAATAACCTCTATTTTTCGAGCCTACCGAGCAGCTCGCGAGCCTACCGAGTCGAGTCGAGCCGAGCTCGTTAAGCAAACGAGTATTTTTTTAGGCTCGGCTCGGCTCGTTTAACATATCGAGCCGAGTCGAGTCGAGCCTTAACGAGCCGAGTCGAGCCGAGCTCACGAGCGGCTCGTTTATTTTAACAGCTCTACTTGTGGTTGCTTAAAATCCTTTAGTTGTTTTTTTCAAATGTAAGTGATCCTTTTTTAATGAGTAAATTACTGTCAAGTGTCGATAAAACAGCTACTTTCTCCCAATTCTAGTATTACACTTATTTGAATGTAAAAAAGAAAAAAATTCACTCATACAAATTAATAAAATATACTTTCTCCGTCCCGTTATAAGTTGCTCATTTTGTCATTTTCGTCAGTTTTACTATATGTTGCTTATTTGGCTTTTTATCTTTTTTAAAAATTACTATTTATTTTTTTATTATTATTTTCAATATTTTTTACACTATTCCCATTACTTTTTCACTTTTTCTCATCACATCATATGTACTATATTAATATTTTTATACACTTTTTAGTACTCGTGTCCAAAAAGTATGAACAACTTATAAAGGAACGGAGAGAGTATATTTTTAGTTTGTTATTTAATTTTAAACTTACATATTTTTTTTTTATTTGTGTGCCATGTCGAAGTAGTTTTGGAATGGAAATAAGTATTGTATTTTATTAATAAAATAGGTTATTATTTTGATAAATAGTTCCGTCTTTTCAAATCTTGATCAAAACTTTCTACACCTACAATTCTGAATGAAATTTTATTTTTTATTTTTATCTTAAATTTATTTTTTATAGTGGTTATAATATTAGTATTGTAAGTTAATTTTGAAAATAATAGATAACAAATATTATTATTATTATTTGTATATGGATGAATAATTGATGAGATGATTATAAAATAAGGAGAGCTTTAGTCTTGTATGCACCAGGTGCAACTCTAGTTTATTTTTAAAAAATTATACAAAATACTACTGAAAAGTCACACATGTTATTACTGAAAAGTGTATCTTTACTGGTGTAACTTTTCAGTAATAATTTGTGTAACTTTTCAGTAATAAATTGTGTAACTTTTCAAAATATACACTTGAGTTGCACGGTGCACCTGTTGCACAAGAGACTTACTAGATAGAAGAAGGATTATTAGACGGAAGTAATGATTATTTTATCATTAATGGTAAACAAATGCCACTTGAATTACTTATCATCAATGGTAAACAATCACTTCAAATAGTTTTTCACATTCCTGCAGTGAAACAATCCTAAACAAGTTTGATATCTCTATTCCATTTTTTATATTTTTAACTGATGTTTCACTTTTTAATTTTTTATCACATGAATAAAAAATGTTTTTCTAGATTCTTTTTTATTTTTTTAAGTTCCACTTATCATACATTCCAATTATGAAGCACCAAGTGAAATGATTGGCACTCATGCTGTCCGTTAACTGATAATAGGTTCACCATTTTTGTAATTGTACGACAATATGAACATCGACAAGAAGCTGGAAAACACATTATATTATTTAAAAGAATCCGCAATCATCCTTTCTAAAAGGAATAACCAAACAAAAAAAAAAAAAAGAAAAAAAAAAGAGAAGGTAACAAGCCTGCAGGAAATTGGTTGAAAATCCATTAGTTTGTGGAATGCACTTGCAACTGAGAGGAATCATTGTGTGAAATCCGCAGAATCGTCATGTATACCATGTGATGCCTCACTAAAGAATAATCTTTGACTCCGTTTGGACGTGTAGATTTGAAATTCGTGGATTTCACAAACAAATAACCACTCAATCCAAGTAAGTTAAGGCTCAATTTAGATGTGTGAATTTGATATCCGTGGATTTCACATACAAATAATTATTATCTCCAAGAATTTAAAAATACTTAGATTTATGTGGAGAAATTATAAATCATCTTTAAAACCATGTCATTTATGAAATTCCTCCTCTCTACCCCATTCCATCTCTATCTCTCCTTACTTTTTTCCTTCTCTCTCGTCTCTTTATAATTATTAACTTAAAATATATGATTTCTTACATGTATTTTTTTTATTTTCAAATTCATCCATCCAAATGGAGTCTAAATGAATTTACAAAGGGTGACTTACATATAGCTTCAAAAAAGTCACTATATTTACAAATAGGTACTGTGCAGAAAAAAAAATATGCTTGTGTGCAGAAAAAAAATGTGCTTTAGTGAAATATTTTGAACTTATTTGTAAATATAGTGACTTTCTTGAACCTATATGTAAATCATTCATTTACAAATACTAAAACTTGAGCTATGCTTAAAACGAAGGAATTTTAAATTCTCATCAAACCATGTCATTTGAAATCCATCATCTCTACCCCTTTCTATCTCTCTTTATTGTACTTTTTTCTTTTCTTCCATAAATTTACAATTTATGATTTGAAATATATGTCTTCTTATATGTATTTTTTTTTAAATCAATTTATTTTCAAATTCATACATCCAAGTATAACCTAAATTTTATTTATATTCAAAAGTTGTACTACAATAATCCGAAAGACTAGATAATTAGGGTTTTAGGCAGAAGCTGACCCACTAACAAGTATTTAAAATATAAAAATTATAATTTAAATAATAAAACTACAATCCCACCTCCATCACAAATTGGATTTGTAATCACACTATATAGCTATATAGCAATCCACCTAGAGATGTTGTGTTATGTAATTTCTTCATTGATTTCTTCGCTGAAGCTGCTCTTTCTGCTTATCTTCAATAAACAGTAATATATATATATATATATGCCATTCAAAACAGAACCAATTCATTTGAGAAAATGGTTTGCTTCTTCAATTCCACTGTACTCTTCCATGGAAAACAACTACTATATCTTTTCAAAAACTCGACAGTCACTGTGAAGAGGAATCATCATCTACACCAAGATCTCATCATTAATCTCCCATTTCTAATCCTTCAAAATAATATAAAAAATAAACCACCTTCTACAATTAAAAACTTTTATTAGAGGCGTATGCTTTTCATTGGTGGGTAATGAAAACAGGAGCCACAAATCGTGTATGTTTCACCATATGGATTTTTCTAAAAAAAATCAGTAACTTAGTGGGAGTGAGATCATCATCACAATGGGCAATGCTACGAGGGTAGCGGCTATTGCAGTGAAAGACGTGCAGCTATCTTTTAGTGATAAAGTTTAGTGTCAAGAGATGTTCTTTACGTTCCAGTGAATAGAGCCAATGAAGTGTTAGAGATCGTTCATACTGATGTTTGTGGGCCAATAACTATCAAAGCTAGAGGAGGTTTCGAGTATTTCATAACTTTCATTGATGATTATTCGATATATGGGTACATCTACCTTATGCGGCATAAATCGGAAACCCTTAATAATATCAAAGAGTTTAAGGCCGAAGTCGATAAACATAAGGAAAAGAGATCAAGTTTCTACGATCAGATCGTGGAGGTGAATACCCCAGAAATGAATTTTAGAGCTACTTGTCAGATGAAGGGATTGTATTTCAGTTGACCGCACCCGGTACCCGTCAATAAAATGGGATTGCAGAACAAAGAAACAAGACTCTTTTTAGAGATGATCAGATCTATGATGAGTTATTCAGAGTTACCCAAGTCGTTTTGGGATTATGCCTTGGAAACAACAACTTATATTCTAAACTTGGTGTCATCCAAATTGGATCCTAATACGCCATCAGAGTTGTGGACGGGACGAAAGCCTAGTTTGAGACACATGAAAATCTGGGGGTGTCCGACATATGTGTTGGACAAGAAAGTCGGTAAATTGGATCCTCGTTCAGAAATAAGATTGTTTGTAGGATATCCCAAGAGAACGAAAGGGGGTATGTTCTATAGTCCTAAGAACCAAAGAATAGTGATCAACATGCATTTTAAGTTCTCGGAAGAAGACTACATGAATAATAGAAAGCCCAAAAATGAGATTGCCTTAGATGAAATAAAAGAGCCTAATTCTATACCAACGATACAAGTTAATATACCATGCGGCACACCAATACAACCAGAGCCTCGTCGTAGTGGGAGTGTTGTTAGACAACCTGAGAGATTAATGTTCATGGGAGAGTCATCGAACTTGGTCCCCGGGGAAGATAAATCAGACCCATGGACATATAAAGAGGCACACCAAGACAAGAATGAAGATTCTTAGTAAACAACAATATAAACTAAGATGAGTTCTATAGATCAAAATAAAGAGTGGGAGTTTATTGGACCACTCAATGGGTTAAGCTCATTGGATGAAAGTGAGTCTACAAGAGAAAAAGAGGATTAGATGGAAGGTTGAAAAAACTCAAGGCTAGACTTGCGGGGGAAAATAATTTTGCATGTAGTTATTCTTAAGTCTATCTGTATTCTCTTATCGGTAGTTACTCATCTAAATTTTAGGATCCGACATATAGATGTCAAAACAGTTTAACGGAAGTTTTGAAGAAGAAGTCCATATGCGTTAGTCCGAAGGCTTAATTGAAAAAGGTTAAGAACACCTTGTATGCAAGCTTAAGAGGTCTATCTATGGACTTAAGCAAGCATCGCGAGCTTGGAACCAATGTGTTGATCAGTTGATAGAATCTTACGGTTTTGATCAAAATTTATGTTGGGAGTTGTGTGTATTAGAGGTGTATCAGAACTGTCGTGGTATTCTTAGTACTATACACAGATGATATTATGCTCATTCGAGATAACAAAATAGTATTGTCAGATATAAGAGTATGATTGTCAAATCAGTTTGACATGAAGGACTTAGGAAAACTTGATTGTATTCTAAGGATCAAGATGACTCGAGATCGATGCAAAAAGATTATTGACTTGTCGTAAGCTTCATACATAGACACTAATTTGAGACTGTTCAGCATGCGGGACTCCAAAAAAAGTTTTTTACCTTTTGGCAATTGTTGGTCCCAAAATGAACAAATAGGTGTAGGGGGGGAATACACCTATGTAGTAAAAAACTTTTGAAAAGAGTATCTTCAAACACACACGAAGTATTTTAAAAGGGAACATATGACTTGAAAGTAACCTGTTAGTTCATAGAGTTAACTGAGAATGATAATCCACCTACTGAAAGTCTAACTGGCCTTTGAGTTGGATAATTATCAAACTTAGTTTTCAATAGTGGAAGAAAGAACCCCTTGAAAGCTCATGTTTAGCATGTTTAAACACAAACACACACTAATGAATAAAGCAGTAAGAACACATGCAATATATAGTGGTTCAGAGTTAAATCTCCTACATCCACTTTCCTAATTCAATAGGATAATTCAATCAACTGGAAATCCTTGATTTAGAGTGATAAGGTAAATTGACCAAGAACACAACTTGAAGCTTGATCCCTAGGATTATCCCAAGTCCTAGTCCTTACCAGATTTCAGACAAAACAATTTTTCCAGCTTACTTTCTACACTTCTCTCAACCTAACTTTGAGGGTTTGGTTTCAAGTAGGGTTCCAACTAATGGTGAGATATCCCTTAAGAACAGAATCTGGACTAGGTTATCTCTCTAAGCTTAGGATGTTTGCAGTGTGTGCTTAGTTACAGAAACGAACTCTAAAAATGTAATAGACACTTGGGAAAATAGTAGTATTTTAAGTGCTCTTGAATGCTTATGTGTTTGAGTGCTTGAATTCTTGAAAGATGATCTTATTTAAGCTTGGTATTTTCCCGTAATCTCATCTCTTCAAAAGTTTATGTATTTATAGAGTAATTTAAAAAACTTTTCGTTGGAGAGAAAACTTTCAAACTATTTTATTTCCATGCAGCAACGTCTCTTTGATTTTTCATGCAGAGTGTTGGTCCCAGATAAGATAAACAGGTGTATGGGGGGGGGGAGAGAATACACATGTCTTGAAATATTTTTCAAAAAAGATAAAAATAACGGACACAACGGACAGGGTAACTAACTCAGGTAGTCTGTTGATTTTCAACAGTGGACCTGAAAGTAGTCTGTCAAAGTACCAGAGTGACTTAAAGATTGATACTTGTCAATTCTAAGGACAAGTAGCCTATGAGTTGAATATTTATCAAAGCAAGTCTTGTTTGCAGTGAATATGATAAATGACTTTATACACCCTTGATAAGATTTGATCAACTCACACAAAAGAATAAAGCAATAAAGGACACAGATGATTTATAGTGGTTCAGAGTTAAACTCTCCTACATCTATTTTCCCTAATTTAACAGGAGAATTCCACAACTTAGGAATTCCTTGATTTATAGTGGCAAGGTACACTAATAAAAAACACAACTTAGTCTTGATCCCTAGGATTTTCCCTGAGTCGTACTCCTCTTAAGATTTTAGACTGAGAACAATCATCAGCTTACTTTCAGGTTACTCTCTACCTTAAACTTCACACAGCTTAATGGCTTTGAGTGGTTCTAACTTGGTTTGAAATAGCCCTTTGCAATGAAGGATACTTTCTGGGCTTGGACTATCTCAGTAGGCTTCTAGGATATTACAATTTAAGACTAAGATACAGTGTTGAACTCTTATAATGAAAACACTTGGAAAACTATAGGATTTTTTGAGTGCTTTTTGAGTGCTTTGAGAATAGAAGGCTTGAGTTCTTGAATGCTTGAATGTTTCCCGTGCTTCTTTTTATCTTCAACCTCAGTATTTATAGACATAGTTTGAAAACTTTCCGTTGGAGAGAAGGTTTTCAAACCATGCTATTTTGGTAATCCAACGTTCTTCAAATCTTCCTCTGATCTTCGTGCAGTCAATTCCCAAGCATTAATTAGTGATAGCTCATTAAATACTTTCTTGGAATTAATGCAGCCGCCCTTGTTGTTTTTGCCGTCCTAGGTTGTTGGTTGCTTCAGACTTTGGTACTGTCAGGCCAGTCTTTTTGTGTCAGGTCCATACATAGGTGACAGATTCTCATTAGTTTAAGTCTGAATGTTCTCAGACCAGTCAAACGGCTCTCTTCAATCCACTGTCACTATTTCAGGTGACTTGGAACATTCCTTTTGTTGCATTTAACACTTCATTAAGTGTTGCAACTACCTTATTAAATGTTGTAGGGGCATTTAAAGCTGCAGGTGACTTCTTCACAGTAGGGTTGGAACTCCACTGAGTACCTCAGGTTGGTTCGACTTAGTCTTTTGAGGTATACTTCTCCTCTGGTGGGTGTATTTACTAAATGCTCATCAGTGCAGTTGATCTTCTCAGGTGAGTTCTTCTTTATCTTCAACTGGCCCGTTGCCTGTCGAACTAGTCTGTTCTAGTAATACAACCTCCTAACAGTTAGGCTATTTTTCTATACTTATTGTTACTTTACATTTATTCTAGGGGTTTTAGGATTAAATCAAAACATTCTTCATCTTATTTCCCAACACAGAGAGCTTAGAATTAATGGGAAAAAGTTCATTAAATGCTGTTCTGAAGGTGTTTACAACTATCCTTGTAGGTTATGCCATACTAGGAATAGATTTTCTTTGACTTTTAACTCTGTCAGGTTAGTCAGCTTGTTGGGACAATCTGAGTATTTTGATTAGATCCCAAAACCCCTGATGAATTTGCCTAAGTATAGTGTTCAGGATAAAATAGTTCAGGATAGTTAGGTTAGAGATTCAGTACAGAAGGATCATGCTGAAGACTGAAGAATATTGGAGTCGACCCAATTTACTGAAGTCTGAAGCGTAAACCATTCTGAACGAGTCAGTCAGTCTCGCTGAAGATTGTCTGTTCTGAAGCTGAAGATCGAAGCCTGCTGATTCATCCTGAAGTCAATCCTGAAGTACCATTGTCTGATGTTTCTACTGAATACACTAAGCATGTTCAGGACAGAACTCAGTCAGTGAAGAGTAAGTATTACCTATCAGGCTGTGCTGAATGCACGTAGGACCTGACTTAGGCCTTGGTTCAGTTCACCTGAATCCTGTAAGTCCACAGCAAAAAGGTAACACATACTGAGCTGAATAACCTATCAGGCTGTGCTGAATGCACCTAGGACCTGACTTAGGTTGTGGTTCAGATCACCTGAATCATGTCAGTCCAAAGCAGAAGGTTATTTATGCTATGGGACGAGAGACAAAAAGAATGTCAGTAAGACTCCATTAAGGCACACGTTCAGACTGAGTTATTACAAGAGACTCAGAGCATTGAATGTACGAGGAAGGATAAATGTCTGAAGGTCAACTAGCCGTTATAGCGGTGAGCCAATGATCTTTCGACACGTAAGCACGGAGTCTGCGCAGCATTTAATGCGGCATTTAATGCGTCTCAAAAGGTTGCAGGTGATGTGACAACTTACCAGAATAAGCATGGCGGGTAGGTCAAACAGTATTTCTAGCCTGCAATCTACCTAAAATAGGAAAGATTTGATTTGATCTCCTCCAACGGATCTATTTTGAATCTCGCCTATAAATATGGAGAACCTTGCACCCATTCAAGGTTAACGGGAAATTTCCAAGAGAACTCTCAAGAATCCAAGAACTCAAAAGCATATCATAAACAACACTCTGCAATTAAATTTCCCTAGTGTTGTAGTAGGATTCACTCTGTATTTTGCTTAGATCGATAACTCTAATATTTAGCACTGATTTGTATTGCTAGAGCTATCATAGTTGGAAACCAGAATACCAAACCTCTCAAAGTGTGAGATAGGTTGGTTAGAAGGACTGGGACTTGTAAAACGCCCAGGGGTCAGTTCCTAAGAGAGGAAGTTGGCTACTCGTGTCCCTTGGCACGTAAAACCCAAGTACCTATCCTCAGGGTTTTGAGGATAGCTTCCTGTTAAATCAGGTC
>JAPKLY010000381.1:165699-186136 GCA_026898435.1 Prunella vulgaris | reverse complement strand
GTACCTATCCTCAGGGTTTTGAGGATAGCTTCCTGTTAAATCAGGTCATGGACGTAGGAGTTGGTTATCTCCGAACCACGTTAAAAAGTCCCCTGTGTGCTGATTTACTATTTTGTTCAGGATCATAAATTTCATCATATTAAACTGAACATACTGCATTGGTTTTGACTTCAGGACTGAATCAATCATCCTGAATCTGAATACTGTGCACTCAGCCTTAACCACCAATTTACTAAGCAACTCAGAGAAAACATTTTCAGAAACTAAAACGAGTAGAATCTAAGGGCTCACTTTCCGCACGTACTCTGACTCACTGAGATAGTAGTCCAACTGACTCGCTTCTGAGCAGTCAGTAGGTTTGTTATCTCTACTGAGCCTCCGAGCACTTTACTCACACTCAGTTTATCTGACTCATTACTGAACCGTCCCTGCTACCCCTGCGGACATTCAGCATACTGAGTACTTCAGGGAATCCTGACTGAGTGCGTTAGAGCATTTTTCTGAGTCTTTCAGAAAAATCTGACATCAGTGTATTCCCCCCCCATACACTGATTTAACTCGTTTCGGGACCAACACAGCTTTTGTGTCAAATCCGTACTGTAGGTGGCATCCTCTCACTGGTTGCTCATTGAGGATGTCAGGCTGGTCAAACGGCTCTCTTCAAGACTTCTGTAAAATCTTCATGTGACTTGGAATATTCTTTTTGCTACATTTAATTGGTCCTTAACCAATTTAGAGCGAACTGGATTTAATGCACACAATCGACTTTCTCAGGATAATTTGAACTCCTCTGACCTTGTGCAGAAGCTTAAGCCAGCTTAGTAGACTTAGGTTCCGCTTGAGGGTATCTTTATCATGTGGTGGATGTATTTATTATTCAGGCATCTACATGTTTTTCTTCACAGGTCAGTTGGTCTTCAGTCTCCAAGTTAGCTTATCCTTGAGCATATAACTCTAGAGACCTATCAAACTACTTCAATCTCCTAACAAGTAGACTATCAATTGACATGTTAGCTATAACTTATAATTTACTTACGTTTTACAAGTTGAGGGTTTTGGGAATACATCAAAATAAGTTCTTATACATTTTAGAAAATACCATCTTATATGAGAAATCATTAAGAGAGGAGATAAAGAGGTGAAAAAGATCACATCGAAAGATGACCTAGTTAATCCTTTCACAAAGTGTCTGCCTGTGTGTATATTCGAGAGACTTGTGGAAAGAATGATGGTCAAGTGTGTTGCCAATCTAATTTGAGTATAAGTGGGAGGAATATTAGGAACATGTGCATAATATGGACGTTCTTTAGTATATTTAAAAGCATATTTTGTTGGAGATTGTTGGGGTTATACCGAAAAGTATGCTTTCACTTTGTATAACTAAACTAAATCTTGAACTTCACTGGAAATAAATTGTTTATCATTGTACTCTAAATAATATGACATAATTAATTATTGCAATTGTTCAATATAAAGTAAAAGTTACATTATAGATAACCTCAACCTTAACTCACAGAAGATCACATTATCAATTCCTCGTAACAATTACTAAACTTCACAACCTAGATAGGATTTGAACACCCTATTTAGTAAACGATTGATGTGTAAGTCCCAAATTGACTTGTTTTGGCCAAGGGATTACACTAGTGTATAATAGTGCACTAAAGAGGACCTACAAAGAGGTAATTCTTTTGTACTGACTTATGGAATAAGGGATTAGACCTTAGTGGTTGTTGATTTCTAAACAGATGTTAAAGTTTAATACAGAAAAATGTGCGCTTGATGAGTCTTGCATGATTAGTCTTCTTAGTGGGTTCTAAAGGTTCGTTATACCAAGTTTTGCAATTTGGAATTCATTTTTAGTATGATGATAAAGTTGAGTTATCCTTACTCCGAGGATAAGACGTTAATTAATTAAAGCGTTCAACGACTTATTTAATTAACAGACAAGATAATCTTAAATACAGAAAATAATGAGCGGGAGCCATATGATATAATATGGGTTAAGATGAATAATGCAACATTAATTCTATAGTGGAGTGAATTAATGTTAATGAGTTGAATGACATTGAATTCAATGTTAGAATTGAACGCCCATTGGGAGGTCCAATCTTAATTCTCCTATAGGTCCTTCAAGTACCCTAATTAAATGTCCAATAATTAATAGGGTCATTAAAATAAAAGAGATAATTGTTGCCCAAATAATTTAGATTTTTGAAATTAATTATAATTTTGAGGTCATGAGAGATTTTATGTAAAATAGATATGTATCTTGGATACAAGAATATCTAAGATCCTATGCTTTTTAAACATGATAACACTATTGTCCCATCTTCAGGGAGTGAGTTCAGGATCTTTGGCGACACATCTTTCCTTAGAATATTTCCAAGTGTCATTAGTTCATTCATTATTTAGATGAATTTGAACTTTATTTTATTGATTATCTCCTCAGATAGCATCTTGAAGCTTTTAAATTTTTTAATTGCGATGTTCCTTATGTTCTCCTCGGTCTTCTCTCATCCCTCACGCATTTGGGCCTACAATCCCAAACATCCTTAGCAGTCTTCAAGTTCATCATGACATTGTGTGTAAAATGATGTTCTTGGATATATTATTGAGGTTGATCTGCTTGATGTGGTCCGCACTGAGTTCCTCCCTGAGTTTTTGCACTGGAGCTCCAATAAGGACATCGTAACCAAGATTTATGGTGGCCCCCCCTAAAACTATGTACATCTAATCGTGGATAGCATGAAGGCATACGAGTAACCTGAACTTCAAATAGTCATAGTTGTTCGTATATAACTTAGGAAAACTAGCTTCGAGTTTCCTTGATGATATATTTCAAGTTTCGGATAAACCTAGAGATTTATTCAGTTGACCACCAAAATTTTATCATAAAAACTATTGATATTCAAAGTCAGTGGTCTTTTAAATCACTGTTTCGATACTACATGTTGGTCCCAAACAAGTCTAAATACGTGTATGGTGGAAACACACACATGTCAAATCTTTTTATAAAGACCCTTGAAGGTTACTAACAGTTAGACTAAAGATAATCTTGAGTTCAATCTTATTAAAGACTTCAGGTCAGGATTCAAACAATTAGTAACCCTAAGTGGTTAGTGAGACTCAGTTTAGATAATCCACCTACTGACAGTTCAGGAGCTTATTAGTTGGATAGCTATCTTATCAAGTCTGAGTGTGGGAAAGTGAGCCCTCAGATTTTCTACTCATTTTAGGATTTTTTTTTATTTAAAAAAATCTCTTTAGAAAGCTAGTTGGTTAAGGACATGAATACTCTTGCTTATGTAGTCGGGATTGGATGGTTGAATCATGTGCAAAACATACTTAACACTCAATATATGATGACAGTTCAGAAGTATATCAAAGCAAGATAAAACATGCAGTAAGTTAACATGGTTCATAGACTCAAGTTCCTACGTCCACGATGTTGATTGAATAGAAAATTTATTTCAATGGAATTGCATTTTTTTAATGTGTCATAATGAACTGTGGTTCAAAATTTCTCTCTAAGGAATCTAACTTCTAAAATATATGAGTGCTAGTCTTCTTACACCAACTTTACCACCAATCACAACTAGCTCTAGAGTGAGGTTTAGTATTTTGAGTTCCAACTAGGTTGTGATAATCCTTAAAAAACAAAGCAAAAGCTTAAGAATTGAATTCTAACTTCTAAGCTTAAGATATTCTAATGTACTTATGATCACAGAGTGCCTCTAACAGTTTGAAATACTAGAAAATTATTTATAGTTTTGAGTGCTTCATTGAATGCTTGATTGCTTGAGAGTTTGGTTAATTTCTTTGACTTTCATAATCTTATTTGGGTCACGGTCTTCTATATTTATAGTCATTCTTAAAAAAACTATTCAAGAAAAGACAACTCAAAGAACTGCTATTTTAATTTAGTAAGTATATATATGGTTAAGTTTTGGAGTAGTCTAATCACCATGCTTGTTTGGAGAAAAGAAAAATATGTGCATCACCTACGTATCAGCCTGCAAGACTTTAGTTGTTAGAGCTCGTTATTTAGGTGTCATCTTCTCATTGATTTATCTCAACAACTAGAAATATTTTTTACTTTATTCCTCTGATTAACTCGAACATATTTGAGCATTGTTGTCTTTAATAAAGCATCTTTAGGTTTGTGTTTATGAACTTTAGATCCAAACATTCTATTTGTCTTGTAGTACTTAATATATATATAAAGTCTTCAAAATTACCAGTATGTTCTGACCTTTGAGGTGCCACATGGTCAACTCTAAACTCATCTCAGGTTCAGACTCTTCACTGATGACTTTCCTGACCAGTTTAAAACAGTTAGTAGACACATCAATGATCTTTATAATTGCATCTTTAGGATCTTCAGGATTTCTGGTTTCAATTGAGTTCCTCCTCAACTGAGTACTTATAAATATAAAATCTAAAATATATCCTAAATCTATCTCGAACTAATAAAATTTTGATCGTGCCTTGATTTTTTCAGAATTTTGGAATCTAATTAAAATAAATATTGTTCAACAAATGATATCAATTATAAATTGATGTAAAATATTTTATAGACAAAAGTTTACTATATACATACATATATATATATAATATGACATATGTATTTATGAGACTCCAGCCAAATTATATTTTAAAAGAAAATATGACTCAGAAGTCAAAATGAAATAATTTCCATGCATGAGACTCACAATACACCCTTTACTTTGTAGAATCCTCATCCCTCTATTTGCTGCTTGTTTCTTCGGATATTAAGATAAGTAATATAATATAAATATATTAAAGTGATGTGATAAAGAAAAAATAATGATAATTTTTTGTATTTTTTGGTACAAAACTATAATATAAATTTATAAATAATTTAGTAAATAAAAAATAAAATGTATAATGAGACAAATGAAAATAATAAGGGAGTAATAAATTACATGTTGGACTGGCGAACTAGTACCATTCGTATATGAATAATCGCCAAGGTTTGGCAGGTCGTCAGGACCCACCCAGATCCTTAAAGGTGCGGAGCTCGCCCACATGGAGATGACTCACCTGCGTAGCTCTCCCAAAAGGGGTCATCTCTGTCATCCTAGAGCTCGCCTTGTATCCCCAGGAAGGCCTCGTCGAGTTCCATCATCGCATAACGTCCGTAAGCCACACAAGGCACTGGAGCTCGCCCCAGAGCTCGCCCAAACCACTGTAGCCCATTTCCGAGCTCGCCGACGAGCTCGCCTATTAGTCAAATAGGACCCCGATGGTGCGCTCTTTTTCCCTCCGTCCGATTTATCCACAAGGGTGGTTTACGGCGAGGTTTTTAATGAGGCCCATCCAGTCTAAGGCATAGTAGTAGGACGAGGCATGATAAAGGAAGCAGTGTGAGGGACCAAGACGAGGGTAAGGAACCCTCGTCAACACCGGAAGCCACATAGGCTCGTAAGGTGCCGTCTCACACTCACACACCTATAAATAAGACCTCTCTTGTACTATTCAGGGGACTCTCTCACATTTTTCACACAATCAATATAACCTTCATTGCAATATTTCTCTCTCTAAACTCTCTACTCTCCCTCCCCAAGAACATAAAATCATAAGATTATTGTTTGGTAGAATTAATCCGTCGTAAAGCCACATAAACGAACACAATCAGTAAATTCTATCAACAATTTGGCGCTAGAGGAAGGGCTCGAACCTGAAAAAATTAAAAACCTCTAGAACGAAAAAGTTAGGGTTTGGTTGAAGGTTTGAAGATTTGAAGGTGTTCTTGATAAAACCCAAGAACACTTGAAGATACACATACATCTTCATCCCTTGGACGAAGAACCCAGATTTCCGGACAAAAACCCAAGTTTTCGGATTTCATGATATTTGTCCTGAATAAGTTTTCAAACGCGTGCGTGCACAACAATAAACCGAATCTTGGATAATTCGTCAACACGCGAGGCTAGACGAAAACTTGCACGGCTCCACCTAAGCTGGATAACCAACGCACCGGTAACCTCCACCACTCCAGCGACCTCCCTCCATCTCGGCGACCTGCAGCAAGCTACCCCCTCTGAAACCCAAAAATGGCTAACACTCGAGCCGCCAAGGGACAGGCCTCCGCCGGTGCGGGAAGGTCTAAAGGGGGTGATCAAAACCAAGCCGAGGTGGAGACCTCACGCCAGGTGGTGGAGACCTCACAACCACCTCCCCAGAAGAGCACCACAGCTACGCGACCTCCGCGAGTTGCGGCGACCCAGGAGGACTTGGCCCCCGCTCTGAGGGACCTGGTCAGCAATCCTGACGAGCTCCAACGCACCATCGCGACCTTACAAAGGTTGCAGCAGCGACAGCAGGACGAGCTCGCCCTAGTACCCAGGCGAGCTCCAGCCACCGAAACCCGGGAGCAGACCAGGCCCACTCAGGGAACCCAAACCAGAGGGGACTACAGCGTACTCCCCACTGAGCAGGAGGCGAGCTCGGCACAGGCTCGCCAGCGCAGGGAGAGAACCGGCAAGGCCAAAATGGTGGAGGAGGGACCTGCTCCCTGCACTGGAAGGGAGTCGGCCTACACCGGGGCATCTGGCACCCACCAATCTTAAAGGAGGGAAGTCCTCCAAGGCCGCCTGGGCCCAAGATACGAAGAGAATTAGCGTACGGCGGCCCCAGCTGCGTCCCATGGGGACTCCGATCAGCAGCCAAGCAGATCAGCCCACGAAAGACTGAGGAGACCCGCCACTGACCGACTAGGCCCCCATGGCGTATGCCAATTCCAGCCCGCCACTGAGAGGTCACCCCAGAGTGAGGCACCTCGGGGACGTGCGTCCGCGAGACGCACGACCTTTGAGCACCCTCCGCCGGAGGTGACCCGAGATGACGAGCTGGCCTCACTGAAAAAGGCCGTTGAAATGCTACAAGCACAAGTAGCAGCCAAGTCTGGCGGACCTGACGCCACGGCTCTCCCCACCTCTCCATTGGCACCTGCCATCCTCCACGCACCGATCCAGAAGAAAATTCAATTCCCGGTGATGTCCGCATACGAAGGCGAATCGGACCCGAAAGTCCACCTTGCCAAGTACGCAGACTTCATGATTTCGGTCGGCGCCACTGACTCCACCCAGTGCCGGAACTTTCCGCTGACCCTAGGGGATCGAGCTCACCAATGGTTCTCTTCACTTGCCCCGGGGTCAATCTGCTCATTTGGCCAACTCTCACGGGAGTTCCTGGCCCACTTCTCTGGGTTCGGATCTTACCTTACCCAGAAACACCGACTCGCCAGCATCCACCAAGGCAAGAGCGAGACCGACCAGCAGTACCTGGAAAGGTTCGACAAAATCCTGCTGGAAGGTGAGCCGGTGAGTGAAGACACCAAGGTCGTCACAGCGATGGCCGGACTCAGGAGGGGTACCGACCTCTGGAAAGAGATGCACCTCGCATGTCCCAACACTTACAGCGAATTCCGTCACAAGGCGGGGGTGTTCACGGCTATGCAGGAGGCACTACTGAAAGAAGTAAGTGCCCACGAGGAAAGGAAGCCCCACGGGAAGAAGTCCGGGGGCGCCTACAAAGCTCCCTGGAACTTAAAAGCCTTTGGCGAGGGAGATGAGCTCAAAGAAAAGCTCAACCAGGTCCTCACTGTCTCCGTCGACCACGTCTTCACTGCTGTCAAAGGTAAGGCCATGCTGGAAGAGCCAAGGCGAATCCGCCAGGACCGCACGAAGCTCAATCCCAACAAATTCTGTGCCTACCATCAGGCCATCGGCCACTTCACCAGCGAGTGCCGAGACCTCCTCAAGCAACTCTGGAAATTTTATGAGGAGGGGAAATTGGCCGAGTTCGTGAAGAAGGCCCAGCTAAGAGACCGAGGTTCGAGAGGAGGGCTACCTCCGATGACGAGGAGGAGGAAGCAGATCAACCTGGTCCCCACAACAGACGGAGAGCACCTCCCCAACCTCAGCAAAACATGGAACCCACCTGGGAACTCTTGGTTCTCGAGGAGGAGATCGGAGCTGCAGGAGGTCTCCAGGACAGGGGATCCTCCATATCCAGGAGAAAGAGGAAGGCCGAAATTCGGGCCATAAACCAAGTCCAGGAAGGCAGCTCTGGCCCCAGGTCCATCTCACAGCTTGCTGACGAGCTGACATTTTCTTCAGCGGACCTGGAGGGGGTACTGATGCCCCACAACGACTCGTTGGTGATAACCACCAACATCATGAACGTCCGAGTTCACAGGCTACTTGTCGACACCGGCGCATTCACCAACATTCTCTTCAAATCCACCTTGGATGCCTTAGGTGATTTTGAGTCGTATCTGGAACCTAGCAATGCTAGGATAGTGGGGTTCGGAGAAGCTGTAACCGTCCCCCTAGGTAGTGTTAGGTTGAGCGTCCAGCTTGTATCGGTTGAGGACCCCGTAAGGAGACTGACTAGGCTCATAGATTTCCTAGTTGTCGACCAGCAGTCCTCCTACAACGGGTTCCTTGGCCGCCCGTTTATTAATGAATTCAAAGTGGCGTGTTCGACCTACTACTGTTTAAATTTCCCAACTCCAAAAGGTGCCGGAACTATAAAAGGTGACCAGAAAAAGGCCCGAGAGTGTTTACTCCAGGTCAAAGACGGCCGGGTCAAGAAAGCGGTGACACAAGTCCACATCCTCGAAGAGGACGTACAGATTCCTACAGACGAGCCAAACATCCTAGACGTTGTCTCGGTTGAAACTGAGATGATGGAGGTAGGCGATTTGTCAGAAATCAACCAAGGCACTGGACCTGTGTAAGACACACAACCGACACCAATGGAGGACTTGGAAGAAACCCAAGTGTTGAGACCTGCGCAGGGGTCGGTACCTGCGCAGGGACAGCAGCCTACTCCCATGGAGGTAGCTGATGAGGCCCAAGGTGGGGGACCTGCGGGAGGTCAAGAACCAACACCAATGGACGTTGACCCAACTCCCCAAGTCACCACACCATCCCAAGCTGACAGACCACCGGAGGTGTTCACAGCTGACGAGCTTGCCCAAGCTGAGAGCCAACCAGATGACCTCGAACCACGCATAGGCCACGAGCCTGCGCAGATGTCACAAGGGGAGTGGGATGAGTTCATCAGCGACCCGAGGTGGAAAAGTCAAAAGAGAAAAGTAACCCCCATGGAAGAGTTGACGGTACTCCCGGTGGACTCGGAAAGGGACTTAGAACTTTTCATCGGTTCTGAGTTACCTGAACCGTACCGGTCGAGGATGGAGCTATTCTTAATGACCAACCTGGATGTGTTTCCCTGGTCTCACGAAGACATGACGGGGATCCCGTTGGAACATGCTTGCCATAGACTTAACATAGACCCGACGAGGAGACCCGTACGCCAAAAGCGAAGAAAATATGGACCAGACAAGTACGTAGCTCTAACAGTTGAGGTGGAGAAGTTGTTAGACAACAAGCTCATCAAGGAAGCTTTGTGTCTGCAGTGGGTCGCGAACCCCGTCCTGGTAAAGAAACACAATGGGACTTGGAGACTCTGCATTGACTTCACGGACCTGAACAAAGCATGCCCGAAGGACAACTTCCCACTACCTCACATTGACCAGCTGGTGGACAGCACTGCAGGCCATGAGATGATGACATTCATGGATGCTTTTGCGGGCTATCACCAGATAGCTCTACACCCAGATGACCAGGAACACACGGTGTTCTACACTAACAAGAACATGTATTGCTGGGAAAGGATGCCGTTCGGACTCATCAACGCCGGAGCTACCTACCAAAGATTGGTGAACAAAATGTTTGACCAACACATTGGCGAATCCATGGAGGTGTACGTGGATGACATAGTTGTCAAGAGTTTGAGAAAGGAGGACCACCTAGACCACCTGAAACAGACCTTCGACATATTGCGCCACTACAACATGAAGTTGAACCCCAAAAAGACCAGCTTCGGCGTACACTCTGGGAAGTTCCTGGGGCACCTAGTTAGCCAGCGGGGAATTGAGGTCAACCCAACACAGGTCCAATGCATAATCGAGATGGGTATACCCGATTCTGTCCAAAAAATTCAAAGGCTGACATGGTGCATGGCAGCCCTGAACAGATTCATCTCCAGGTCCGGCGACCGAAATCGTCCATTTTTTGAGGCAATAAAAGCAAACACACGGAGGTACAAAGAGGCAGCAAAAGCCAACAAGCTCCACCTCGAAAATCACTTCGTCTGGACAAATGAATGCCAACGAGCCTTTGAAGATATCAAAACATACCTGGTGGATACACAGGTTCTGTCGAAGCCAATACCTGGAGAGAAGCTGTATCTGTACCTAGCCGCATCGGAGGTGGCCATCAGCTCCGTCCTGGTCCGAGAAGAGGTGAAAACACACCTACCAGTGTACTACGTGAGCCAAGTCTTACATGAAGCTGAGTTGCGGTACACCCCAACAGAGAAGCTGGCTTATGCACTGGTGATGAGTGTTAGAAAATTGAGGTCTTACTTCTTTGACCATCCAGTAGAGGTGCTGACAATGTTCCCACTGCGTCAAATACTACAGCGCCCAGACACTGCCGGACGCCTGCTGAAATGGTCACTGGAGATCAGCCAATACGGTATAACCTACGCACCCCGAACAGCGATCAAGGGACAAGCACTTACCGACTTCATCGTCGAGCTAACTTTTCCACAAGGTCCGACGAGGGGGCGTATAGCTCCGTGGCATCTCTACGTGGACGGATCATCAACTAGCATGGCAGCAGGCGCAGGCGTGATCCTGATCAGCCCAGACAGACAAGTCTTCACCTCCGCAATTCGGTTCGACTTTCGAGCAACCAACAATGAGGCGGAGTATGAAGCGTTGATAGCAGGACTTAGGCTATCATTAGCTGTGGGGGCAACCAATCTTCAGGTTTTCGGAGATTCTCAACTAATAATATCCCAAGTCCGGGGGGGAATATGAGGCAAAAGACCAGCAGATGATGACCTACCAGAAAATAGCCGCGCATCTGATCTCGATGTTTACACAAGTTTACATCAATCAGATACCGCGGCTAGAGAACACACAAGCAGATGCTCTAGCCCGGTTAGCTACTAGCAACGGTGAAGCCGAATTCACAGAGGTTGTGATCACCACACTGAAAAACCCCTCGACGTCCGATTACAAGATAAATCAAACCTCGAGCGGGGGGCAGGAGGACAGTGAAGGTGGTGAAGATTGGTGCACTCCAATCCAAAAATACCTAATAGACGGAACAACCCCCGTGGACACCTGGGAAGCTAGCCGGTTAGTAAAGTAAGCTGCCAGATATACACTGCTGGACGGCCAACTCTGCAAACGTGGATTCTCTCTACCCCTACTCAAATGCCTAACTAGGAAGCAGGGGTCCGAAGTGTTAGAAGAAATTCACGAAGGGATTTGTGGGAGTCACGCTGGGGGGCAAGCATTGGCATATAAGACGATCAGACAGGGCTACTACTGGCCCACTCTTCGCAAAGATGCCATCAGCTTCGCTCGAAGGTGCCGAAAGTGCCAACTTTTCGCACCTAACATCCACTCCCCAGCCAACCAGCTTAAGTCGGTTTTCATCCCATGGCCTTTCGCGAAATGGGGTATCGACTTGATCGGCCCATTTCCACCTGGCAGAGGCGGTGTAAAGTTTGTTGTCGTAGCAGTAGACTACTACACTAAGTGGGCTGAGGCCGAAGCTCTCACAACCATAACCCAAGAAAGGATGATCAGCTTCATTTGGAAAAACCTGATCTGCAGGTTTGGACTCCCGCAGTCGGTCATCACCGATAATGGAAGGCAGTTCGACGGACAGAAGTTGAGGGACTTCTGCAGCTCATGGAACATCAAGAAGTACTACTCAACTCCATATCACTCCCAATCGAACGGCCAGGTCGAGGCGGTGAACAAGATCCTGAAACACATATTGAAGCTCCGCCTCGAAGAAAAGAAAGGGAGCTGGGCAGACGAACTCTCGGAGGTCCTATGGTCTTATAGAACTTCCTATAGGGCCAGCACCGGGGAGACCCCGTTTGCCCTAGCCTTCGGGACTGAAGCCGTAGTCCCGGTAGAAGTCCAGAACAAGACTTGGAAGGTGGTGGGGTATGATGAGGAAAAGAATGATGAAGCCTTGGCAGTAGAAAAAGATCTGATCGAAGAGACCAGAGCTTCGTCAGAAATGAAAAATGCCACCTACAAGCGCATAGCGGAAAAATATTACAACTCTCAGGTCCGAGACCGAAAATTCAAAGTCGGAGACTTGGTGTTAAAAAAGAAATTGATGGCCCCACCAGGTGTATTCGGTTCAAACTGGGAAGGACCATTCCGGGTCACTGCAGCCTGGCCAAACGGTACCTATGATTTAGAAGACGCAGAAGACAAAGCTTCGTCATACACCTGGAGCTCGGCACATCTAAAAAAGTTCTACCAATAGACTAGAATCCTGTAATAGACTAGTCGAAGGTTTGCATCAGAAATATAGATGGCAACCGATGTAAATTACGTTGCTGTAAAAATTCAGAAAAATTCCCAAGTGTTTGGACCTGTGCAGCTCTCCAACCAGGCGAGCTGCACCAGGTCGCCCACTGCTCCTGGTAGCTCGCCAAACCTAGCTCGCCCACATGCTCAAAAATCCGCAATGCGCAAGGACCAAGGTCCCAAGTGTTGTAATTAAATAGCTTGAAGGCAAAGGCCAAAGTGCCCAAGGTCGCGAAGGTACCCTTCTTAAAAGGTTGCTAAGCACCTACTGCCACAAGTTAGAAAAATTCTCGAAAAAGACAAAAACGTCTAAGGCAAGGTTCATGAAACCCAATGGCCCAACGCGAATCAATCGAAGTGCAGTTCGCTGCCCTAAGTGGCCTAAGACGAACGATTCGCAGCCCAAAGTGGCGTAAGACGAAGAATACGCACTCTAAAAACAGAGGTAAAATTCGTAGTTGAAAGTGACGTAAAACGAATGATTCGCTTCTCAAAGTAGAATAAGACGAACAATTATGTACCAGGCAAATAAACAAGAACGAGCTATTTTAAAAATTAATTATAACGTAAAAGCGCAAATACATAAAGGAAAAGAGTTGGACAAAAAATGCTCGACTTATATTCAAAAGATACTTAAGAAATTTTCAAGTCAAAAATATACTTGAAAGAATCCTAAGTATGAGTAATAGTGCTGGCCACAAAGGCCGACCAGCTAGCCGTCTTTGAACTACAAAAAGCTCCTTCTGGGCGAGCTGCATGTGCCCGGCGAGCTGAATCTACTTGAACTAAAAGTAAAGCTACAAAAATGGAGCTCCTTCTGGGCGAGCTCCACGACCCGGCGACCTACTACAAGTTTGAAATTAAAAAAGCTAATCTACGAAAGCAAGGAAAAATCCTAAATCCCCGAAGCAGCGGGGACATCGGAAGGCATCTCGGAGGCGGCAGTAGGCACATCAGCGGCGACCTCGGCAGGGGCAGCGGTGACCTGGGAAGCTGGAATGGCGAGCTCAGCCTCGGAAGTGATATTACCAGTCAGCCCGCTGGCATCAAACTCGCCCATGTTTAGCATAGCGTCCCCACAGGCCTCCTGCAGTTGCTCGACAGTGAGGGGAACGCGATCTCCCTCGCGAGCGACCTCCTCTGCCTCACCAAGGTTCAGCTCCGACACCTCGACTGTCTTAATAATTTGAAAGCGGTCCGGTACGAAGTCGAGAGGAAAGCCGAGCTCAGGTAGGTCACCGATATCCAGCTCGGTGCTATCGGGAAAGGGAACTCGGTCCAGGCATGCCTTGAAGTCGCCCACAACTGCCTCCACCTCATCGTCCCTATGAGCTCGGGCCCACCTGAGAGTCCGCAAAACCTCAGCATAACATTGAACGCATCCTCTGTCAGAGGCCTCGGCCTTCACGGCCGCCAGGTCCGGCGAGGAGGAGGCAACACTCCACAGCTCTGTGATCTCATTCGCCTTCGCCTCTAGCTCGCCCCTTAGCCTCTCGCATTCGGCGTTGGAGCTCTTCACCAGACCCCGCTGCAGTACGAGGTCTTTCTTTGTGATCCCGTGGCTGCCGACCTCCTGGGCGAGCTGGGCGGCGAGCTCCTCTTCCTTAGCCCTTATCCTTGCCTCCGTCTCCTGCTCGAGTCGGGCGAGCCGGCGTTAGACGGTCTCAAGCTGCTGGAGGGCGCTTTGCTCGGCGGCCAGTGATGCCTCGGCCCGTTCCTCGGTAAGCTGCGCTTATTTTTTTTGCTTTGTCGGCAGAATCCGCCATCGCCAGCATCCGCCTGTTCCTGTCGGAGTGACCTGCCTCCAACTCGGCAACCTGCTCGAGGGCCTTTTGATTGGCGAGCACCAATCTACTCGCATAGTGGCCCGAGAGAAGGAGGTTCTCCCTCAGGTCCTGACTGTTGATACCCGCCACCAACGGGGTCGTCCAATGCCTAGGCATCTCGCTCACAGCATCCCGGGCTATGCCCGGAGGGAGATTCCGCATCGAAGTGAGAGAGCGAGATCGCTCAAAGGCATGCAGAACCTCATGGCGATTCGGGAAGGCGATTGGAGCATAACTGCGAGATCGAAACAGATGAAAACTGTTAGAAAAATAAAGGATTGAAAAGCAATGAAAGTCAATTGGGCGAGCTACTTACTGAGCTCGGTCAGGATCCCAACCCAGTAGCGTGTCGTCGGTGGTTTGCACCCCGAATGGAGAAGGCGAAGGGGGCGAACTCCGAATGGGCGTGGCCGCCAGCGGGGTGGTGGATTGGACAGAGCCCCCCTGTCCTGACCTCGCCGAGGTCCTCTCAGCCCGGTCAGACTCCTCGTCAACCAGGCCGGTGTATCTCGTTCTCTTGCGAGCTGGGGGATCCTCCTCGCCAGCTCGGGATCCACCACCACCTTGGGCCCCCCTCTTTCCTCGACCTCGCTCGGAGGGGGCAACATCTCGTCCTCCACCTCGCCCGGCCCAGGTGACCTCTGATGCCTTGGACTTTTCAGGAGCCTTGGCTTTCTCCTTTTGGGCTCCTGATCCACCTGCCTCACACTTTTTGGAGGCGAGCTCTGCCTTCTTGCTCGCCTCCAGCGCGAGCACAGACGGTGGGGCAAGTCTGTTGGGGCGAGGTGGGCCCATCTTGAATCGCTCTTTCACGAGTTGATAGGCCTCGGGGACCTCGGTGATCGAGATGGCAACGAAGCTACCACCTGCACAAAAATTACAAATGTCAGCATGATGGGCGAGCTATCCCCCCCATAGGCGAGCTGCAAAGAGTTGGACCTGGGAGCTCGGGACCTTGGATGTCAAGGTGGTGCGGTAGTGTAAGGAGCCCGGCGAGCCGCAGGCAATGGTGCGTGCACAAATGGGCGACCTGTCTGTCCTTCTCGCTTCTCAAACAGCAGATGGCGCGCACCACGTCGAACTGCTCCGACACTCTAGGCCTGCCCCGGCTGGATTTGTGTCGCTTCGGAACTGCAAAAGGAAAGAAAATTAGAATTAGTATATCTAATTCAACCCACGCACACCGAAATAGGCGACCTACTGCTGGCTTCCCCATATCCCTCTGGAGTGGGAATACGATCACCCCGTCCATGATACGTGTTGGAGGCTCGCCAGTCGCTGCCTACGAAGAAAAACTGCTTCTTCCATTCACGGACTTTATTGGGCAGGTCCCCAAGAAATTTCTCCCCTGGACGAGCTTTCAGGTAATAATACCCCGCGCCATCCTGCGCCCGCTTGGTCACGGCGAAGAGCTCACCCAGGTCCGCCGAGGTTGTCGCATTCTCATAACCCTCCAACCCAAAAACAGACAGGGCGGCGAGGAGGTTACTCCATGCATTCGGTGTGAGCTGGGTGATGGCCATATTATTGTCAGCAAGATATTGGCCAATGATCGGGTGCAGCGGCAAAGTAAGCCCAGCCCTTAAGACATCTACGTTCAAAGCGGTCATCCCCTCAGGAGGTGCGTCGGCCCGCTCATCCTTCATCGGGGCGTACATAAAAATATCCAGTGGGATGCGATACTCCCTGCGTATAATAGACAGGTCGCATTCATCAATAAGGCTCACCACCTCGCCAGCCTTGTACTCAGAAGGGACGACTTCTTCCAGGTCGGCGAGGTCGGCGCGAGGTGCCCGATTCGGGCAGGGAAAGCTCGCCGCGTACTCGGTGACATACTCATTCCAATCGAATGGGTGAGCCACCTGGGCGGGGACCTGGTACTCAACCAGCTGAGGTTCCAGAAAGCCGATGCGGCGGAACCATTCGAGCGTGACCTCCTCCAGCTCGCCACCCTCCTCACCGACCTCGGCAGCGCCCTCCTCAACCTCCTCGGGCCCTTCGTTGCCACTGGCAACTCTTTCTTCTTGGGCGACCTCGCCACCTTTCTCCCACACCTCGCGGTATACAGAACTGGAGGCTCCTTCCTCCGGATCGCTACGTAGCTCGCCGGAGACCTGGCGAGCTGCTGAGATCTCCTCGGAGCTGGAGCCGATCTCCACATACGAAACCCGAAGTGGCTCATCCTCAATTATTGGCCGTTTGTCAGGATTCCGGTCCGAAAGAGTCCTACTCGAGGAAGGTGTCGACATGGTCTCAGGGAAGTTCAAGAGTTTCTTAGTCTAAAATCCAATAGTCCAAAAGTCAGGGAAATGCAAAGTTTCTCGGTGCAACCCACGGTCTAAAATCCCGTAATCCTGAAGAAACAACAGAAAAATCAAACAAAAGATAGAAGAGAAGGGAAAAGAAATCGAATCCTACCTTGAAGAGCCTTCAAAAATCCATCGAGCACAAGAAAAATCGGTCGTCGGGAAAGCTCTGAGAATTCGAAATGCAAGAAGTGGGGAAATGAATCCATTTCCCCCTATTTATAGACGTCGGGGCGAGGTGCGATATTCACAAAGTACAGGGACCTGTTTGCAAGAAATTTGAAAGATGATATGATGGTGGGCGGGAACCGAGGTCTCAAAAGGCGTGCATGACCCCTGGATTCCCGCACCACGACGACCAAGAATAACTACCTTCACCGAGCTGGCCTGCTAGCTCGGTAATCGCCCAGGGACAGTTCGCCGAATTTCAAGTTCTCCAGCTCGCCTGCACATTTGACGAGGTCATGACACGTGCGAGCTGGGGGGCAAATGTTGGACTGGCGAACTAGCACCATTCGTATATGAATAATCGCCAAGGTTTGGCAGGTCATCAGGACCCACCCAGATCCTTAAAGGTGCGGAGCTCGCCCACATGGAGATGACTCACCTGCGTAGCTCGCCCAAAAGGGGTCATCTCTGTCATCCTAGAGCTCGCCCAGAGCTCGCCTTGTATCCCCAGGAAGGCCTCATCGAGTTCCATCATCGCATAACGTCCGTAAGCCACACAAGGCACTGGAGCTCGCCCCAGAGCTCGCCCAAACCACTATAGCCCATCTCCGAGCTCGCCGACGAGCTCGCCTATTAGTCAAATAGGACCCCGATGGTGCGCTCTTTTTCCCTCCGTCCGGTTTATCCACAAGGGTGGTTTACGGCGAGGTTTTTAATGAGGCCCATCCAGTCTAAGGCATAGTAGTAGGACGAGGCATGATAAAGGAAGCAGTGTGAGGGACCAAGACGAGGGTAAGGAACCCTCGTCAACACCGGAAGCCACATAGGCTCGTAAGGTGCCGTCTCACACTCACACACCTATAAATAAGACCTCTCTTGTACTATTCAAGGGACTCTCTCACATTTTTCACACAATCAATATAACCTTCATTGCAATATTTCTCTCTCTAAACTCTCTACTTTCCCTCCCCAAGAACATAAAATCATAAGATTATTGTTTGGTAGAATTAATCCGTCGTAAAGCCACATAAACGAACACAATCAGTAAATTCTATCAACATTACACTTGCTCATTAATTTGACCTTACTCTCCAAGTATGTAGGGGTTATAGGATAATGTTTTTGTGAGAAGGTTGTATTTCCATTTGTCCCTTTATTTCTCAATGATTATCCATTTCTTTTTCGGAGCATGACTCCTGTAAAATTTGTTCAAAATATAAAATAATATTATTATATATTTATTCTCATATTATAATATAAAAATATTATAATATCATAAATATACGAGTAGGTATCATGTGAGTAATACTCACGAAAATAATTTCGTGAACGACATATTTTATTTCACGCAGTACACATTTCGGTGTGTAGTGTTAGTTCATATGCAGTGTAGTGTTAGTTCTGCAGTGTGGTGTTAGTTCATATACAATATGATTTTAGTTCATTCACTGTGACATACTACGTGTGGTGTTAATTTATATATAGTGTGGTGTTAATTCATGTGCATTGTCGCGTTAGTTCATATACAGTATTTTATGTCATTTATCTCTAAAAAATCAAATATCAAAATACTTAAAATAAATTATTATTCACCATAAAAGTTACTGTGTGTATCATTCACATAATACTTTGCCTAAATATACAGGGCCTATTTGATAGCATATATTAGGCCTATATAAGCCAATATTACCATTCCCCTAATATGACTAAGTCATAATATTGCCTGTCAAACATACATATTGATAAGGAAAATATGGGCATAGAAGTAATTTTAATTGGTTTATATGGATGTTTATATATCATATCAAACACTAGTATAAAAGTATATAGGATTGTTTATATATTCTATCAAACACCCAATATTATATTTTATCCCACTTTATCATACATATTCTATACTATTTCTACACCATACTAAAATTAACCCATACAAATTTATAAGCGGTATCAAACACACCCATATAATAATATTAATAAGTATACATTTTATAATATAAAAATTTCATCCTATAAATCTTTTTCATAATAGTTTTTGTAATTTTCCAAGGTTTTTCATCTTTTTTTGCTTGCTTCTTCCATGTATAGCGTAACTTTACTTAAATGGGACATCATGCCATTGGACTGGTCATTCCTTGGACAAGTTTTCGGTACCCACTTGAGTGGAATCGTGCAGCTTTGGGTGACGGTTTAACGATATATAGTTTGCTCGATTTCAGCTCGATCCACATTTTGGCAGCCCTCCAATGACATGTTTTTCTTTTATTTTGTTATATTCCTTCATTTTTAATCCCTTTTTCCAACGACAAATTTATATATAGGTAGTTTTAATTCGCAATTTCTAAAATGTACAAAGGTGTATGGTATACATCTTAATTTTAGTTTAATTTTAAATATAATTTGATTTTTTTCAGAAATACACACTATATGTTGCACTATATATTTTTAAATATAACAAGTTGTTCTTGGGGGTCACTACTACAAATAAGAAAATATAAAATATGTAGATAGTTGTTAAAAAACACCTTTAATTAAAAATATATTTTTTAAAAATTATATGAATTAGAAAGCAGTTTGGAACCGCAACAAGGTATCAAAGCGGTTATAAATCGTTGTAGCTTAAAACAGTAAAAAAACGCTATCATCTTAGAGCGGTTAACAATCGCTGTGGGCCTCAATTTAGGGTACATTAAATATTTTAAAAAATTAAACTAGATATAGCGGTTGAAAACCGCATTCTAATGTGCAGTTGAGGAGCGGTTCTTGACCACAAAGTAATCCCTATGTTTTAAAAAGCGGGTTGGACCTGCCTGTCGGACCTGTCCGACCGCTACTCGGAAGACATATCGAACGGTTCAAAAGCATTGGGCCGCTCTTCTTCTAAAGTGCTCAGAAAACGGTCAAAAGCAGCAAAAGCGGGTCGGACCGCTCACTGATTGGACCGGTCAACTCTGCGCTTTTGTTTTGTTTGTTTTTTTTTTAATTAAGGTTTTTGTTTTTCGCAATTTATAATTTTCGTTGAAACTTAATTTTTCAGCTTTGAGTTTTTGTTTTATATTATCTCAATCACGTTTTTTTTATTCTTATTTTTCCTCAAATTCGGAATATTATTTTCACATCTTTCTATTAAATCATCTACGAAATTTGGACTTGAAATAATGAGATCAACTTTTAGTGGTGTTAATTTTGATATTCATTCAAATTAAATATTTTTATGTTGTTAATCGTAGACATTTGACGAACTTATATATTTGATATTTTTAAGACATTTGGTGAACTTAATTTTACATTTGACATTTTTATGATATATGGTCTAATTATAGTAAAATATTAACATTTAATTTAAATAGTTAAAATTGAAATTTAAATAACAATATTAGATGTATATTTATTTAATTTTTATAGTAATTTGTACACATAATTTAATATTTTTAGAGAAAAACTATTTATAATATCTTTAATTTTTGTATATCATTACATATTATTTGATTATGATGTTATACCGGTTCAATCGCTTTACTAACGGTTAGACCCAATCCGACCGGTCCGACCGCAAATATTAAGAATGTCTGGTTCAACTTCCGCTTCCGTTTTTAAAACATAGAGTAATCCCATTACATATATATTATATATATCTATATATGCCCTAGTTTTTTCAGTACGCGCGCGCATATATATATATATATATATAT
>JAPKLY010000381.1:84673-156175 GCA_026898435.1 Prunella vulgaris | reverse complement strand
ATAACTCAACAAACCTGGTTTCAGGCAAAGCCTTAGTCAGAATGTCAGCTCTCTGTTTATCAGTAGGGACTCTCTCCATCCTGATGTCCTTCTTCTCAACATGGTCTCTTATGAAGTGATGCCTGATGTCTACATGCTTACACCTTGTGTGTATGACTGGGTTTTGGGATATGGCAATGGCACTATTATTGTCACAATAAATTGGGACTTCAGTGGCCTTTATTTGGTAGTCTCTCAGTTGTTGCTTCAACCAAAGGATTTGGGAACAACAGCTGCGTGCCGGCATATACTCAGTCTCAGTAGTAGACGTTGCAACACTGGTTTGCTTCTTAGAAAACCAAGAGATCAGTTTACTCCCTAGAAACTGACATGTGCCTGTAGTTGATTTTCTATCAAGCCTACAACCTTCATAATCGGCATCTAAATAGCCAGTCTGTTCTAGGTTGTCATCAGAGGGATACCAAAGTTCTAAATTGACTGTACCTCTAAGGTATTTCAATATCTTTTTGGCACTCTCTAGATGACTCTTCTTCGGATCAGACTGATACCTTGCACAAACTCCGACTGCATAAGTGATGTCAGGACGACTTGCAGTCAGGTACAATAAAGATCCAATAAGTGCTCCATATTCAGTCTGATTCACTGAGGCTCCTTCTTTGTCAGGATCTAGCTTCTCATTTGTGTTCATGGGAATACATGAGACTTTGCTGGACTGAACTCTGAATTTCTGAATCAAGTCCCTCGCATATTTGGACATATTTATGAAAGTTCCAGAGTCAGTTTGCCAGACTTGGAGACCAAGAAAGAAGTTCATTTCTCCCATCATTGACATCTCAAATTTCCCAGTCATCAGCTTGGAGAATTTCTCACAAAGCTTCAGATTAAGAGATCCAAATATTATGTCATCCACATAAATCTGAACCAAGAGAATGTCCTCCCCTTCGGATATCCGGAAGAGGGTCCTATCCACTGTTCCTTTCACGAACCCGTGGTCTATCAGGAACTGGGAAAGTGTATCATACCAAGCTCTCGAAGCTTGCTTCAGGCCACAAAGAGCTTTCTTCAGGTGATATACCTTATTCCCAACTTCGAACCCTGGAGGTTTCTCAACATACACCTCCTTGTTCAGTACACCATTCAGAAAAGCACTCTTCACATCCATTTGATACACTTTGAACTTCTTGAATGTTGCATATGCCAGAAATAACCTGATTACTTCCAACCTTGCGACCGGAGCAAAGGTCTCATCACAGTCGATTCCTTCGGCCTGAGAGTAACCCTTTGCCACTAGTCTGGCCTTATTCCTGACAACAACATTCTTCTCATCCCTCTTGTTCTTAAAGACCCACTTGGTGCCAATAACATGTTGACACCTAGGTCTCTCAACTAACTCCCAAACCTGATTCCGCTCAAACTGTTTGAGCTCATCCTGCATGGCCAAGATCCAGTTGGGGCCAGCAAGAGCTTCTTCTATGCTCTTAGGTTCCTGATCACTCAGGAAACAACAAAACATAGCCCTCTCCCCAAAGGACAATCTTGTCCTGACCCCCTCATTGACATCACCAATGATGTCAGCCAATGAGTGATCAGCTAGCCATGTCCTCCTGCTGACTGGAGCACTGGGAGCTGCTGATGTCCCCTCGCCTGATCCTGAGACATTAGTCTCGATAATAACAGGCAAAGAAGCGGAACGAGCAAGAACAGGGGTTACTGAGTCATTTCCTGAGGGTTGGCCAATATCAGAGACATTGTTTCCCCCTACAGTGTTGGACTCAGTAACTGTCTCAGGTGCAGAAGCATATTCACCGACAGTACGTACCTCAGGTTGAGTCTGTCCCTCCGTCTGAGACTCAACATTCTCTGAGGTTTGGGCTTGCTGAGGGTTGGCCTGAGTTCCATCCTGATCTTCATCATCATCATCCCATCCCTTGGGAGCACTGACTAGATTGATCTTGAATTCAGGATTCTTCAGACTCAGTCTTGTCACCCTCTTGGTAACCCCCTCAGTGTCAGGACTCGGAACCTGTTTTCTACACACTGATGCAGTCTTATCAAACACAACATGAGATGTTTTCTCCACACAAAGAGTCCGACAGTTATACACCCTAAAAGCTTTACTGACTGAGGAGTATCCTAAGAATACTCCCTCATCAGATTTGCTATCAAAGGCTTTCAGCTGGTCTTTCACATTGTTCAGGATGAAACACTTACACCCAAAGATATGGAAATAGGAGATACGAGGCTTCCTTTTATTCCAAGTTTCATAAGGTGTCTGAGCATGTTGTTTGTTCAGTATAGATCGGTTCTGAGTGTAGCAAGCAGTGTTGATTGCTTCAGCCCAGTACTTCTTGGGCAGTCCTGACTCAGCCAACATGGTCCTGGCAGCTTCCTTCAGGGTCTGATTCCTTCTCTCAGCTACCCCATTCTGCTGAGGGGTCCTGGCTGCGGAAGTCTCATGAGCAATACCATGGTTAGTACAAAAGTCAGTTATAATAGAGTTGATAAACTCTGTTCCTCGATCTGATCGGATCCTGACTATGCTCTGACCCTGTTCAGTATTCAATTGCTTGAGTAACTCTGGGAGCTTGACCTGAGTCTCCTTCTTGTTCAGCAAGAAAATAACCCATGTATACCTGGAATAATCATCAACAACAACAAGGGTATATTTCCTACCATTCATGCTGACAGGAGTAATCGGACCAAAGAGAACCATGTGCAAGAGCTGAAGCACTCTGTCAGTTGAGAAGGTTTCTTTCTCCTTGAATGAAGCTTTGGTTTGCTTGCCTTCCTGACATGCTCCGCACACGTGGTCTTTGCTAAAAACTTCATTAGGTAGATCCTCTACAAGAGAAAGTCGAGAGATTTTGTTAATAATCTTAAAGTTTAAGTGACTTAGGCATTTATGCCAGAGCCAACTGAGCTCAGAAGAACTCTTAGCGACCAAACAAGATTCAGGAGGACTGCTCTTGAAGTCAGCAAAATAAACATTGCCCCTCCTGACACCTGTAATCAGAACCTGCAGTGTAGATTTGTCCTTCACAAGACACATGTTAGATGTAAATTCTACACTATATCCTCGGTCACAAAACTAACTGACCGAGAGCAAGTTATGTCTTAGTCCCTCAACATATGATACATTTAGTACACGGACAGAGCCAATAACAAGGGTTCCGAATCCTCTGGTGAAACCCTTAGAGTTATCACCAAGGGTAACCTGCGGGCCATCCTGAGCTACATAATCCTGAAGGAGATCACGAGAACTGGTCATATGCCTGGAACACCCTGAGTCCAAGTACCAATTAAGCTTCTGATCCTCCCTTCTCTTCTTGTAGCCCGCAGCGACCTGAAAAGAATCAGGCCTCAGGTACCCATCTCGTATTGGGTCCTACAGTGTCAGCCATACCCTTCGGGATCTAGATTTGTTTAACAATTCTGATGGCATCAGAAGTGTAAATCTGTCTCCCCGAAACATCAACATACACAGTCCTCTTCTTCCTTTGTGCCTGGGAAGTTGAGGGTGTATGGGTGTCAGCCTGAGGTTTAGGAGCCCTGGATTGATTCCTGGGGGCGGGCCTCCTGTTACTCCTTGGCCTGGGTGCGTTGGGCTGATGTCTATCCTGGGAAAAAGCAGCTCGAGCCTGACCTCTAGGCACTTGAGGTCTGACCTGAGTGTTTCCGGAGTCAGGTCTCCGTTGCCTTTCAGGGGCCATTTGGTTTGTCCTTCTCCCCTGAGGATTGGAACGCACCTGATGGGCCCTGTGCCCTGCCTGAGGAGTCTGGGCCTCAGTAGTCCTTGGCCTTGCCTGAGGCCTCCCCTGACCAGAAATCCTCCTACCCTGAGTATTTCTAGGCTGAGCCTGAGAAGTACTTGGGGCAGAATTCTTTCCAGCCTGAGGATTCCTAGGCTGAGCCTTGGAGTTCCCTTGGTCTGTCTTCCTCGACTCAGGATGAGGAGCCTTAGCCTTTCCCTTAGGTTTTGGCCTTGGTTCCTCAGTCCTTTGCCTGACAGGTTCAGCAGGCATTTTCTCCTTCCCTTTTCCTTTATTCTGATGAGCAATACTTGAGCTCTTGTCATCAGTTTGGGCAGGGACAAACTTCTTCTGAGAGTTGCTCCCTGAAGTACCTCTCTTTTTCTTGCCCTTTGGGTCTTTTGAGGCATCATAGCCTAACCCAGCTTTAGCACTATCGGTCAGCTGAGAGAAACTTGTTAACTCATCAACCACTTGGGTAGATGTGTGTAACTTCTTCAGCTTATCCTCAAGGTGCCCATTTGTTTCTTTCAGGGCCTCAATTTCAGTGGTGTATTGAAGCACCAACTCTTCGTGAGCTTTCTCTTTTGAGATCAGCTCAAGATCCCAAGCAGTTTGCTCAGCACAAAGGCGAGCTTGCCACTCAGTTTCGAACATCACTCTCAGAGCGATTCGCTCAATCATCAGTTGTTCCTGAGCGAGGAACAGATCAGTGTCATGAGTCTCAATCAGCGAGCTGATTACACCTTTCAGTCTTTCCACCTCCAGTGGAGCTTCATTATGCTTGTTCCGAGCATGAAACAGCTCTTTCTGAAGATGTACAAATCTGAGGGCTTCCTTAGTATCTCTCACTTTGAGAGACTCAGTTAACCGATCGTTTTCCCCACTCAGCTGTGCATTCACATCCATTGTGTAAGTATGAGTCTCCTGCAGCCTTGAGAAGTCAACCATCAATTGCTCTAGAGCGAGCTAAAGATCGAGTTCTCCTGCTAAGTCTGAGCTATGCTCAGGTGCATGATCAGGAGAAGAGGCAGAAGAACATACCTCATCATCTGCCATCAGGCAGAGGTCATCATACTCTTCATCGGAGAAGAGTTCAGAGGATCGGCGTCCTGGGCCATCTGAATCTGAGGAATCCTCAGCAAGCATAGCTCTCCGGCCTGATGCCTTGAGCTCTCTCTTGGCTCTCCGATCTTCTCGCTCACGAGCACTAAGCTCCAGACAATCATACTGATAATGTCCGATCTTCTTGCAGTGGTAGCACTGATCTACATCAGAAGCAAACTTCTTGTCAGTGTACCTTTTATCTGACGACTCCCTCCGGCTCCCTGATGATCGTTCAGGTTTGGAGCTGGATCTTCTGGGCTCAGCGTCGTCTCTTCTCTTCTCATCTCTGTGCCGCTCAGGCTCATCACGATCTCTCCTGGAATCAGAACCCCTCTTCTCTTCCCTCCTGGGGCTCGATCTCCTGGGGCTGGAATACCTGCGATCACGACTGTCAGTATAAAACTTCTTATACCTGCCGAAACGAGAGTCCAGCTTCTCGAATCGTCGTGCCATCAGGCTGTATTCCAAGGCCAGCTCATCCTTGTTAATGTCCTTCAGAGACTTAGAGCCAGATCCAGCCTCAGGCCCAGGAGTAGCTTTAAGAGCCACGCTCTTCTCCTTTTCAGGAGTCTTCTCCTCACTGACTTCCTCACTAACAACACCCTTCTTCTTCCTCTTATCGAGGTTGAATTCTAAAGCCTTTAACTCTGAGAATAGGTGAGAGTGAGTAATGTTGGTGAGATCCTGAGTGTTCTTCAACAAGATCACTCCTGTGTCCCATCTTTCAGGGAGACAGTTCAGGATTTTAGAAGACACCTCCCTCTTGGGAATCTCCTTCCCAAGGGTTGCTAGCTCATTCATCATCTTAATGAATCAAGCTTCCATCGGATCGATGGACTCTCCCTCTAACATCCGGAAGGCCTCAAACTTTCTGATTGCAAGATCTCTCTTGTTCTCCTTGATCTTCTCTGAACCCTCACTCATCTCTCTCAAAGCATCCCAGATCTCCTTTGCCGTCCTCAGGTGCATGAGCTTGACCGAATTCTCGTAAGAAACGGTGTGGAGTATAATGTTCTTAGCAACATTATCCAGTCCGATTTGCTTAATCTGATCAGGATTAAGCGCGGACCTCTCCACTTCTTCATCTCCGGTGGCTGGAACAGGAACATTGCCAGCAACGGGCCTGGTCGTCTGAAGATTCCTCATAAATTTGATCGGACTATGCTCAATCACCCGGGGCATCTGATCATGGACGGAGTATAGATGTGCAAGGACCCTGAATTTCCAATAATCATAATTATCAATAGAGAATTCAGGAAGACTGCCTTCAAGGCGCTTAGAACCGGATGCCATGTATGCAAGTTTTCAGAAACAGATATGTTCAGTTGACCACCAAAAGTATCTCCTCAGAAACTGTTGGTAAGCAAAGTCAGTGGTCTTTTGAACCACTGCTCTGATACCACTTGTTGGTCCCGAAACGAGTATAAATCAGTGCATGGGGGGAATACACTGATGTCAGATTTTCCCAAAATCTCAGGAAAATGCTCTTTCAAAACCTAGTCAGGAAGATCCTGATGTGTTCTATAAACTGACAATCCTCAGGGGCAGCAGGGACGGGTCAGTGTTGAACCAGATAGGCTAGGTCAGAGTTGTGCTCTCAGAAGCTCAGTAGAGATAGCAATCCTACTGACCTCTCGGAAGCTAGTCAGTTGGGCTATTATCTCAGTAAGCTCAGATTAGTGCGAAATGTGAGCCCTTAAGTGTTTACTCGTTTTAGTTCTGAAAACTTTATTAGTTTACTTAGTGGAAACGTGGTTAAGTCTGGTGCACAGTTTACTGATCAGGATGACAAGTCAATCCTGATGGTTTTTCAGAAACAATGCAAGTATGCTTCAGTTTAATATGATGACAGTTTATGATCCTGAGCAGAATAGTAAATCAGCACGCAAAGGTCTTTTTAACGTGGTTCGGAGATAACCAACTCCTACATCCACGACCTGATTTAACAGGAAGCTATCCTCAAAACCCTGAGGATAGGTACTTGGATTTTACGTGCCAAGGGACACGAATAGCCAACTTCCTCTCTTAGGAACTGACCCCAGGGCGTTTTACAAGTCCCAGTCCTTCTAACCAACCAATCTCACACCTTGAGTGGTTTGATATTCTTGGTTTCCAACTAAGATAGCTCTAGCAATACAACACAATGCTAAAGATAAGAGTTATCGATCTAAGCAAGATACAGAGTGAATCCTACTACAACACTAGGGAAATTTAATTGCAGAGTGTTGTTCAAAGTATGCTTTGAGTGCCTGGATTCTGTAGAGCTTTCTCTTGGAAATTTCCCGTTAGCCTTGAATGGGTGCAAGGCTCTCCATATTTATAGGCAAGATTCAAAATAGATCCGTTGGAGGAGATCTACCCAAATCTTTCCAATTTTAGGGTGGTTGCAGGCTAGATGTACTATTGACCTAATCACCATGCTTAATCTGGCAATTTTGTCCCGCCGCCTGCAAACCTGAGACGCATTAAATGCCGCATTAACTGCTGCGCAGACTCCGTACATGCGTGTCGAAAGATCATTGGCTCTCCGAACAAACGGCTAGTTGACCTTCTGACATTTGTCCTTCCTCGTACATTCAATACTCTGAGTCTCTTGTTAATAACTCAGCCTGATTGTTTGTCTTTATTGGAGTCTTACTGACATTCTCTTTGTCTCTTTGTCCCATAGCATAAATAACATTTTCGCTTTGGACTTACATGGATCAGGTAAACTGAACCAATGCCTAAGTCAGGTCTCATGTGCATTCAGCACAGCCTGATAGGTTTTTCAGCCCAGTATGTGTAACCTTTTTGCTTTGGACTTACATGAGTCAGATAAACTGACTCAAGGCCTAAGTCAGGTCTTATGAGCATTCAGCTCAGCCTGATAGGTTACACTTACTCTTCACTGACTAAGTTCTGTCCTGAGCATGCTTAGTGTACTCAGTAGAAACATCAGTCAATGGCGTTCCGGATGGTGTTCAGGATGGATCTTCAGACTTCGGTCTTCAGCTTCAGTTTAGGTAATCTTTAGCAAGACTAACTCTGACCTTCTTCAGGGCGAGTTGCATTTCAGACTTCAGTAAATTGGGTCGACTCCAATCTCTTTCAGTCTTCAACACGTTCCCCCTGAACTGAATCCCTAGCCTGACTATCCTGAACTAGACTATCCTGAACAACTGTACTTAGGCAAATTCATCAGGGGTTTTGGGATCTAATCAAAACATTCAGATTGTCCCAACAATTATAAGATGTTCTTTGGGTATTATAAGTTGTTCTTTGAGTATTACTCATTTATTAATTTTTCATTTATAAATTGTTTTTTGGATATTATAAATTATTATTTGAGTACTATATATTGTTATTTGAGTATTATAAGATGTTTTTCGTGTATTATAAATTGTTCTTTCGGTTTTACTCATTTATTTATTATTTATTTATTTATAAGTTATTATTTGTGTATTATAAGATGTTCTTTGGGTATTACAAATTTTTCTTTGAGTATTACTCGTTTCTTAGTTATTTATTTATTAATTTTTATTTATAAATTAATTTTTGAATATTATAAATTATTATTTGGGTATTATATATTATTATTTGAGTATTATAAAATTTTTTTATTCATTTATCAATTATTCATTTATAAATTATTCATTGTATATTATAAATTATTCTTTGGATATTATAAAATATTCTTTTGGTATTATAAAATATTTTTTGAGTATTATAAATTATTTCCTGAGTATTACTCATTTATTAATTAATTTTTTATTTATAAGCTCTTGAAATATTATAAATTATTATTTGGGTATTTATTGAAAATTGTGTATTTCATTCTTAGTTTTCAACTTACAGAAGTGAGTAAGTTGAGTAGAGTAATTGCCGTAACTGCCTAACAAACATTTGAATTAGCCTAACAAACTCTGTTTAAACTAATTCTATGAATCATAGCATAAAAAAAAAAAAAAAATTATTGCCAAACCGACTAACCAATCAATCTATATGTGAAAATACATATCAAACTATTTTTCGTAGCATGTAAACATGATGCATGTGTAACCAGGTGGGTTAGCTCACCTGGCCACCGGACTCCTCACGTGAGTGATCTGTGTTCAATTTTTTTTTGGAACGAATTAAGAAGGAGATATAAGGTTGGACTTGGAGATATGGAGTGTAAGGAGTCTTGGTGAACTAACTTCTAACTACTAACAACTAATATTTACCGATAAAAAAAAACATGATGCATGACTACGTTCATGCATTAGTTTAACAGTATTATATATTGTTCTTTGAGTATTACAAATTATTCTTTAGGTATAATAAATTATTCATTAAATTTATTCATTTATCAATTATTTATTTATATATTGTAAAAGAGAATCATTGCTTCTTTGTTTCCTTAATAACTTTTTTCAATCGACTGATCCTCTAACTCCTTCGGCAGAATACTCCAAATTTTTTGTTCTTTATGTACAGAATTGTAATTAAAATAATTTCAAAGATAATACATCTTTTTTACCAAAAATAAAAAAATTTGAAAAATTTGTACTTTATAATTTATGAGTCTCGATTACGAAACATGGAATCCAGAAAATCAGAAATTTTGGTCAAGAGGAAGAATTAAATCTTGTTCAGGAGTATAGTTAATCATGGTAGGAAACACAATGTCTAAGCCAATTGGAGTTGGCTGGTCGTCCATGTTAGAGGCAGCGAATTCGGTGGGATGCAAATGTGACCGGAAGATGCGAAATGTGATGGAAAAAAGTCAAAATTAATTTTTAAATTAAAGTGTATTGTTGGGTCACTAGGCCTTCTCTCACGACTCATGGTTTGGTTTACGGGCTTGGGTTTAGGCCACTCCTTTGGTGGACACAAAACCGATGAGATTGAAAGTCACACAAAGACCCTCGTGTAGGGTTGCACACCAACTCTACAGCTTCTCAACTCTCACTTACGATTTCGGTCGATCACACGTAGAGAGGAGAAATACAGTAGCTTTTATATGGTGGCTATCCAACTACACCTAGGGTTGGAAAATAGGGCTTAAGGTTTAAACCGATGAGATTGAAAGGCACACAAAGACCCTCGTGTAGGGTTGCACACCAACGCTACAGCTTCTCAACTCTCACTCACGATTTCGGTCGATCACACGTAGAGAGAAGAAACACAGTAGCTTTTATACGGTGGCTATCCAACTACACCTAGGGTTAGAGAATAGGGCTTAAGGTTTTACCAAATGACCCAAAACCAAGTGGGCTCAAGCCCAACATGCATGATATGCACTCAAGTGCACACAAAATCTACTCGTTTTAATTTCATGCATTTTCACGTAAACACACAAAAATTATCCAATTCTCAGCAATTAAGCATGACGCGGATCGAAAACACTTAGAGATTGTTTGGTATAATTGTAATGAATGAAAAAGGTATAGGAATGGAAAGAGTATGAAATGGAAGTCATAGTTCTCGTATAGCTAAATTATGATTGATTCCTTAATTTTTGGGAATCAAAGTTATAATAGAGTCATTCCAAACACACACTATAACTTTGATTACCATTACTCACCTACAAAAATCTCCAATCAAACAGCCCCTAGAATATGCATGTATTCAATTAAATTAATCACATAAATTTTGAGTAATTAATTCACTATTCATTTTGGAAAATATTGGCAGTTCGATATCTACTTGTTAAATGGTGGTGTACAAATAAATTTAGGGTTACTAAGAAAATGAAAGTCAAATATTAAAAAGATTGATATATTTAGAGATATATGATTTACTATAATATTCTTGTGATTGACGACAGTCCAAATAAAAGTTAAAATTTTTGTAGTTTTATAATTTATCATAAATTTAAATTTGGTTTATATAAGTTATATATTTTGATGCTCATTCGATAAATTTAAATTAATTTAGTCCTTTTATAAATTTATAGAACCAAAATATAAATTTAATTTTGATCCTATAAATTTATAAAAAAATTAAAATAAAAAAAATTAAATTAATAAAATAATATTAAAATATATAATTTATATAAATTAAATTCAAAATAAAAATAAATTATGGTACTCATAAATCTTTACAAATTAATAATTACAGATACAACTTACTACTCATTTTTAAAATTGAAATACTTATCGAGATCGGAAATTTTGCAAACAATATTAAAATGTCAGTCTGCATTGTAATGTGTGATGAAGTAGGATAAATGAATCAACTATAACGTGCAATATTAAAATATCAAAGTCTGCATTGTAGTGTGTGATGAAGTAGAATAAATGAATCAACCGACTAAAACTCATGTTTCCACTTATATCACCATAATATTAATTGAGGGAAATACAGCGACTTATATCACCATAATATTAATTGAGGGAAATACAGCGACGTACAAAATAACGAGTATTATAATTTTTAAATATTAAATAATAATTAATGGGTAAGTTTTATATGAACTCGAGTTTATTTAAACTTTAGTACTGTTATGTATAATTACTGTCATTGTCATTTATATATATTATCACTGTTATAAAAATATACTTGATTTTTTAACAATGATAGTGTATATGTTTAACAGTGATAGTGAATATATATAACAGTGATAGTGTATATGCATAACAACGACAATTGATAAACTCGAGTTCACCTTGAACTCGAGTTCATACAAATTTTTGTCATAATTAATTATTTTTAATACATGTTGGGTCACCCGCCTTCTCAAACAACTCACACGTTTGGTTAAGAGATAAGGGTTCACGCCACCTATTGTGAATTTGTGATGGACTCTAAACCGGTGAGAAAGGAAAAGACACAAAGCAATTCTTTAGTGTAGGATTGCTCTCCAACACTAACAACCTCTCTAATCTCTATCACATTTGTTCCGTCCATTTTGAGAGGAGAAACAAATTAGTAGAAACATGGAGGCTACCAACTGCATTAGGGTTAGAGATGTGTGACTTTAGGTTTAACTAATAGGCCAAAACCTAAGTGGGCTCAAGCTTAACAATTCTCCACCTATTTTCAACACCGAAATCCACAGATTTTCATCATTACCCCCACACATACACACACACACACTGTACAACCACAACACGCTACACAGACAACACATGCTATACACACAACAAACACTGCACAAATATAAGATAAGTTATTAAGAGAGAACACATCTTCAAACAACAAGAAGAGCACATGACACAAACACAACAGTAGAGTCACACAAGACACAAACTAAAAAAAAAAAATAGGGAGCAAGAGTCATTCCTAATCAACAGAATCAAAGTTCAAAATTCTCATGCAAGACCTAAATGTTTCCACAGAGAGAAACTTAGTACCCATATCAGAAAGATTAAATTCTGAAGCAATCTTCTCAAGGTTAAAAACGCCTTTCACAACAACATCACACACAAAATGGTATCTAATATCAATGTGTTTAGTTTTATTATGGAATACATGATTCTTACACAATTGAATAGCGGATTGACTATCAGAAAATATAACCACTTCACCTTCAAGAAAACCTATCTAAAAAATTAGGTCTTTTAACCAAATTGCCTCTTTTGCAGTCTCAGCTATTGGAATATACTCAGATTCAGTAGTAGACAAAGCAACAACATTTTGCAATTGAGATTTTCAACTAATGCATGAACTACACAAGGTAAACACATAAGTGGTGGATTGTCTATTATCTCTATCATTAGCAAAGTTAGAATCCATGTAACCAACAGTGTTAGCACATTTTGAGAATTTGAGACTTACCTCCATCGTGCCCTTAAGATACCTAAGAAGTTATTTCTAGGTCTCTTAATGATGCTTACCTAGATTAGACATACATCTACTCAAGCAACTCAAAGAATATGCAATATCAGGTCAAGTGCTTACCATAAGATACATCACAAATACAATAGCATTGGCATATGGAACACTTTCATATTATCAATTTCAGACTTGGTAGTGGGAGTCGACTAAGTCTTATTTAGAACAAAATGGGCAGGAAGTGGCACATTAATAGATTTAGCATAAGACATGGAAAATTTACTCAAAACCTTATCCAAATATGAAATCTGATTAAGGAGGAGAGAATAATTTTTCCTTTAATTTTCAATATGCATGACTAAAATATTTTTAGCATCACCAAGGTTCTTTATTTTAAATTTATCACAAAAATATTTTTAAACATGCTTAACAATTTTAAGACAAGAACTAACAAGAAACATATCATCCACATATAAGAGCAGTAGAAAAACAGAAGCATTTTCTTTAAAGTAAAGGTAATTGTCAAAAGCACTTCTTTTAAGCTTCAAAGACATCATGTATGCATCCAATTTCTTGTTCCATTGTCTTGGATATTGTTTTAAGTTATACAAAGATTTATGTAGAAGACCCACATGCTTAGGATTTTTTTTTTAAATTAACAAAGCCTTTCGACTGCCTCATATAAATTTTATGTTTTTCATCCACATCACCATGCAAGAAAGCAATTTTCATATCCATTTGTTTTAATTCCCAATCAAAGTGAGCAACAAAAGCAAGCATAATGCTCACATCGGTGAATTTAACAACAGGAACAAAAAATTTAGCATAATCTACCCTTTCTTTTTTAGTAATTAAACCCTTAGCCACTAATCTAACCTTATGTCTAACCCAATTTGTTTCTTCCTTAATCTTGAACAGCCACTTACAATCAATAAGAGAACGATTCTTAGGTTTGATTATCATGCAAAGATATTATTTTGTCTTTCATTGCATTTAACCACTCAACATAATTTTTAGACTCCATGGCTTCATGATACGATCTAGCCTCATTGTTACAAGACTCAAAAGCATTGAAAACATGCATATCAACATTTAATCATCAGACTTAGCAGGTTGCCTAATGTTTCTCTTAGGTCTATCCCTAGCAAGATGACAATCAGCCAAATTAGCATTATCAGACACATTTTCCACATAACTAGCTAGAACATCAACATTTTCAGCAGTCAAAACATAATTTTTAGAATGCAAAACATTGTTTTCATGTTTATTTTGCACATTATGAGATCTAGATAAACAAGATAGCTGCTCCACCTCACTTGGAGCAGTCTTCTTTTTAGGTAAAGACACAGAGGCATGTAAACGTGGGAAATTAGATTCATTAAAGACAACATCTCTACTTATGACAACTTTGAATCCATGCTCGTCTTTTAACCAAAGTCTATAACCCTTCACTCCTTTAGGATTACCTAACAACACACATTTCCTAGATCTAGGTTCAAATTTAACAGTCTTTTGATGCACAAAAGAAGCACAACCAAATACGTAAATTTGAATGATCAATGTGTTTACCAGAAAAAATACTTTCAGGACATTTACCTTTCAAAGGCACAAATGGAGAGACCTATTAATCAAATAAGCAGCAGTAATAACAACCTCACCCCAAAACATTTTACATAATCCAGAAGCAGTTATTATGCACCTAACCTTATTAATCAAAGTTTTGTTCATCCTTTCAGCAATCACATTCTATTGAGGCGTGTAAGGAACAAATTTATGCCTTTAATTCCAGAATGAGCACACAGTTTATCCATCAATTTGTTACAAAATTCTAGTCCATTATCAATCCTAAGGTTTTTAATCATTTTCTAGTTTAATTCTCAATAAGAGTTTTTCATTCCTTAAACTTTTCAAACACATCAGATTATTTTTTATCAAGAAAACACAAACTTTCCTAGTAAAACCATCAATCACAGATAAAAAATACAGATTTTCGACCTTGAGTGGGTACAGTAGCAGCACCCCAAACACCAGCATTCAAATACTCAAGAATATCAGTGCAAGAAGAGGGATTAATAGGAAATTTCACTTTTTGTTGCTTTCCTAAAATACATGAATCACAAAATAGCACGCAAGAGCATTTTTCAACACCAAAAGCACTAGATTAATGTAGAATTTCCAAACCATTGTTACTCATTGTTGATAGGCTGAGAAGGTCGCCAACTTGTGTAGAAGTTGTGACACCAGCTTTAGTCAAGGTCAACACAGGAAAGCTCGGCGAGGCAAGAATAAAGCTCGCCCAAGCTCCTGAGGGACCAGGTCCAACCGCCAACTATGCCAGGAGAGAGAAGGTCGTAGGCGAGCTTCCCCACTTGGAAGGATGCTCGCCCCTATCCACGGAGGCCCAGTAAGATTCCACCACTACATTATACCTAAAAACAACACAAGGCAATGAAGCTTGCCTGGAAGCTCGCCTAGTTCAAGAATCCGAACTGCAAGTGTATAAATAGGACATAGATATGTAGTAGGAAAATATGGTAAAGGTAGCATGAGTGATGAACTAGGACAAGTGTCAAGACACTTGTCAACACCTAAAGCCAAATAGGCTCATAGGGTGTCACCTAACACATGCAGGCCTATATATATGTCTCTCTTGTATCTTTCTCTCTCCAAGTGTTCATAATACACAAATACTTTCTCTCTCTAAGCTCTCACTTTCTCTCTCTATATTATCCATCCAAGAGCAAATATTTCTTAGATTATTGTTTGGTAGAATTACATGTTATAACAACCATTTAATCACATCATTACAAAATTCTATCAACACTCATGTGTTGCTAGAAGGAGGCACAAACCTTCGATTTTGAAAAAATTTGAGAGCAAAAGTGAGGGTTTTATTAAGATTTGAAGGTGTTCTTGACCAAGACTCAGATTTTTCCATTTTTCAAACAAAAACCCGGATTTTTAGGCTTGTAGATTCTGCAAAAAGGCTTTTAAACGCATGCGTGTACACAAATAAACTAGATTCTAGATAATTTGTTGCATGCAAGGCTAGATAAAAACCTGAACAAGTTTACCTTGACTGGAGTAAGACGACCTTAGCGACCTTCTCAACGAAATCCCAAAATGTCTAAGGAACAAACCTCGGCAACTACCAGGAGGTGGAAGGGAAACAACCAGAACCAGGTTGAGGGGGAGACCTCGCGCCGAGCTTCCTAGAAGAGCAATGCCCCTTGAGCTTTAGCAGCTCAGGACAAACTAAACCCTGCCCTGAGGGACCTCGCCAACAATCCCGACAAGCTCCAATGCACGATTGCTGCCCTGCAAAGGTTGCAGCAGAGGCAACATGACGAGCTTGCCCTAGTGCCTTGGCGAGCTCCAGCCAATGAGGCCAGGGAGCAGACAAGGCCGACCCAGGGCACCCAGACCCGGGGGCAATACAGCGACCTTCCCACTGAGCAAGAGGCGAGCTCCGCTCAAGCTCGCCAGCACAGGGAGCGCATCGGGAAGGCCAAAGTAGCGGAAGGACCAGGTGCGCATGATGGGCGAACTTTGGCCTATACCGGAGCATCCGTCACCCATCAATCGCAGAGGAGGGAGGTCCTCCAGGGCAAATTACGTGAAGAAAATGAACGGATGAACGGCGGCCCCAGCTTCATCCCATAGGGAAGAATCGGACCTACAGCCTCGTAGGTCCGCCCATGATCGGTTGAGAAGGCCCACAGATGATAGGTTGGGCCCGAATGGTGGACGCCAATTTTGGCCCGTCACAGAAGGGTCACCCCAGAGTGAGGGACTGCGAGGGCGTGCGTCTACGAGGCGCACGACCTTCGAACAGCCTCCACAGAAGGTGGCCCGTAATGACGACCTGACCACATTGAAAAAGGACATCGAGATGCTACAAATGCGAGTAGTAGCCAAATCCGGCGGACCTGATGCAACCACTCTCCCTGCATCTCCTTTGGCACATGCCGTCCTCAGAGCACCAGTTCAAAAGAAGCTCCAATTCCCGGTGATGTCTGCATACGAAGGCGAATCTGACCCGAAGGTCCACCTGGCCAAGTATGCAGACTATATGATCTCGGTAGGCGCCACCGACGCTACTCAGTGCCAGAACTTCCCACTGACCCTCAGGGATCGAGCTCATCGCTGGTTCTCATCACTCGCCCCAGGGTCGATTCAATCATTCGGCCAACTCACGCGGGAGTTCCTGGCCCACTTCTCCAGATTCGGGTCTTATCTAACCAAGAAGCACTGGCTCGCCAACATCCACCAAGGCGACAATGAGACCGACCAGCAATACTTGGAGAGGTTCGATAAGATCCCGCTTGAAGGTGAGCCGGTGAGCGAAGATACCAAAATCATCGCGGTGATGTCTGGACTTAAGAAAGGCACCGAGCTCTGGAAGGAAATGCACCTAGCGTGCCCAAACACCTACACCGAGTTTCGAAACAAAGCTGGGGTGTTCGTGGCTATGCAGGAGGCCCTCCTGAAAGAGGTCGGTGCCTCAGAAGAGAAGAAGCCATACGGGAAGAAGTCCGGGGGCACATACAAAGCTCCCCGGAACTTGAAAGCTTTCGGTGATGGAGACGGGTTCAAGGAGAAGCTCAACCAGGTACTCACCATCTCCATTGACCATATTTTTACTAATGTCAAGGACAAAGCCCTGTTGAGCTAACCAAGGAGAATCCGTCAAGACCGCACGAAGCTTAACCCCAACAAGTACTGTGCCTACCACCAGTCGATCGGCCACTTCACCAGCGAATGTCGAGACCTCCTCAAGCAATTGTGGAAATTTTACGAGGACGGGAAGCAGGCCGAGTTCGTAAAAAAGGCACCGGTAAAAAGAACCAGGGTGGAGAGAAGGGAGGTGTCAGATGATGAAGAGGAGGACGAGGACCGGCGTGGACCTCAACATAGGCGAAGGGCATCTCCCCAACCTCAACATGGCCAAGAGCCAACTCGTGAACTCCTGGTTCTCGAGGAAGTGATTGGAGCTGCCGGAGGTCTCCAGGATGGGAGATCCTCCATTTCCAAAAGGCAGAGGAAGGCCGAAGTCTGGGCCGTAAATCAGGTTCAAGAAGGCAGCTCCAGTTCCAACCCCGCCGCACAGCCTACAGTTGAACTGACATTCTCTTCGGCGGACTTGGAGGGGATTCTGACACCCCACAACGACTCGTTGGTGATAAGCGCCAACATTATGAACGTCCGAGTTCACAGGCTGCTTGTGGACACTGGCGCATTCACCAACATACTCTTCAAATCCACCTTAAATGCCTTAGGTGATTTTGAGTCGTGCATAGAGCCTAGCAATGCTAGGATAGTGGGGTTCGTAGAAGCTATAACCGTCCCCTTAGGTAGTATTAGGTTGAGCGTCTAGCTTGTATCAGCCGAGGACCCGGAGCGGAGACTGACTAGGTTAATAGATTTCCTTGTTGTCGACCAGCAGTCCTCCTACAACGGGTTCCTTGGCCGCTCTTTTATCAATGAATTCAAAGTGGCGTGTTCGACCTACTACTATTGTCTCAAGTTCCCAACTCCAAAAGTTGTCGGAATCATTAAAGGGGATCAGAAAAAGGCTCGTGAATGTTTGCTCCAGATCAAGGATGGCTAGATAAAAAAGTCTGTAACACAGGTTCACATCCTTGAAGAAGATGCACAGATTCCGGCAGACGAGCCAAACATCCTAGACATCATCTCAACAGAAACTGAGTTGATGGAGGTAGGCGACCTGCCGGAACCTAACCAAGTATCAGAACCTACGCGGGAAGCATAATCGGCACCTATGGAAGAAGTGGAGGAGACTCAAACTAACCAAGTGCAGGGACCAACGCAAGATCATCAACCCGCACCCATGGAAGTGGTCGAGGAAGCTCAAGGCGGAGAACCTGCGGGAGATCAAGAACTGGTGCCGATGGAGGTTGATCAAGTCCCCCAAGTCGTAGAACCATCCCAAGTTGATGAGCTACCAGAAGTAGTGAAAGTTGATGAACCTGTCCAAGTTGAAGGCAAAGCTGACGATCCCGAACCACGTATAGGTCACGAACCTATGCAGATGTCACAAGAAGAATGGGATGAGTTTATCAATGATCCGAGGTGGAAAGTCAAAAAAGGAAGGTCGCTCACATGGAAGAATTGACAGTAATCCCGGTGGACCTGAAAAGGGACTTGGAGCTTTTCATAGGTTCCGAGTTGCCAGAACCGTACCGGTCAAAGATGGAGTTGTTTCTGATGACCAATTTGGATGTATTCGCTTTGTCGCACGAGGATATGACGGGAATCCCATTGGAGCACGCCTGCCACAGGCTCAACATAGATCCGGCAAGGAGACATGTCCGCCAAAAGCGAAGGAAGTATGGACCAGACAAGTACGCGGCCCTAACCACCGAAGTTGAGAAACTGTTGGACAACAAGCTGATCAAGGAAGTCTTATGTCCGCAGTGGGTCGCGAACCCCGTCCTGGTGAAGAAGACCAACGGAACGTGGGGACTATGCATCGACTTCACGGACCTAAACAAGGCGTGCCCGAAGGACAACTTCCCACTACCCCACATTGATCAGCTTGTGGATAGCACCGCAGGCCATGAGATGATGATGTTCATGGACGCTTTCGCAGGCTATCACCAGATAGCAATGCACCCAGATGACCAGGAGCACACAACATTCTACACCAACAAAAACATGTATTGCTGGGAAAGGATGCCGTTTAGATTTATCAACACCGGAGCAACCTACCAAAGGTTGGTGAACAAGATGTTCGATCAACACATCGGCGAATCTATGGAGGTATACGTGGATGACATAGTTGTCAAAAGTTTGCAAAAGGAGGATCACCTCAACCACCTAAAGCAAACCTTCGACATACTGCGCCACTACAACATGAAGTTGAACCCCAAGAAGAGCAGCTTCGGTGTACATTCAGGAAAGTTCCTGGGACATCTGGTGAGCCAATGAGGAATAGAAGTTAACCTGACGCAGGTCAAATGCATAATCGTAATGAGTGCACCCGATTCTGTGCCGGGGATTCAAAGATTGACCGGGTGTATGGCAGACCTGAACAGGTTTACCTCCAGGTCTGGTGATCGAAATCATCCATTTTTTTAGGCAATCAAGGCAAACACGCGCAGATATAAGGAAGCGGCTAAAGTCAATCAGCTTCACCTTAAAAACTACTTCAAATGGATGAGCGAATGCGAACGAGCTTTCAAAGATATCAAAGCATACCTGGCGAACACTCAAATCCTCTCAAAACCGGTACCTGGTGAGAAACTGTACCTGTACCTTGCTGCGTCAGAAGTTGCAATTAGCTCCATCCTGGTTCGAGAAGAGGTAAAAATGCACCTACCAGTGTACTACGTAAGCCAAGTCTTACACGAAGCTGAGTTGCGGTACACCCCAACAGAGAAGCTAGCCTACGCACTGGTGATGAGTGTTAGAAAATTGAGGCCCTACTTCTTCGACCATCCGGTGGAGGTGTTGACAATATTCCCACAAAGACAAATACTGCAACGGCCAGACATTGCAGGACGCTTGTTGAAATGGTCACTAGAAGTTAGCCAGTACGGAATAACCTACGCACCCCGAACAGCGATCAAGGGACAAGCGCTCGCCGATTTTATCGTCGAGCTAACTTTCCCGCAAGATTCGATGAGGGGACGTGTAGCTCTGTGGCACCTCTACGTTGATGGAACATCGACTAGCACAGCAGCAGGAGCCGGTATAGTTTTGATCAGCCCAGACAGGCAAGTCTTCACCTCTGCAATCCGGTTTGAGTTCTGAGCAACCAACAACGAGGTGGAATATGAAGCGCTAATAGCCGGACTTAGATTATCATTAGCTGTGGGGGCAACCAATCTTCAAATTTTCAAAGATTCCCAGCTAATAATATCCCAAGTCAGGGGGAAGTGCGAGGTGAAAGATCAGCAAATGATGACGTACCAGAAGATAGCGGCACATCTGATCTCGATGTTTACGCAGGTTTACATCAATCAGATACCAAGGCTGGAGAACACACAAGTAGACGCCCTAGCCCGACTAGCTACCAGTAACGGTGAAGCAGAAGTAACTGAGGTCGTAGTCACCAAGTTGAAGAACCCCTCGACGTCCGATTACAAAGTAAATCAGACCTCAAGTGGGGGCAGGAAGACGATGAAGATAGTGAAGATTGGCACACTCCGATCCAAAAATACTTGAAGGACGGGACAATTCCTGAAGATACTTGGGAAGCTAGTCGACTAGTGAAGCAAGTAGCCATATATACGTTGGTGGATGGCCAACTCTACAAACTTGCATTCTCTCTACCCCTACTCAAATGCTTATCTAAAAAGCAAGGGTTCGAGGTGTTAGAAGAAATCCACGAAGGAATTTGCGGAAGTCACGCTGGGGGGCAAGCTTTGGCATACAAGACAATCAGACAGGGTTACTACTGGCCCACTCTTCGCAAAGATGCCATTAGCTTCACACGGAAGTGCCGAAAGTGTCAACTTTTCGCACCGAATATCCACTCCCCAGCTACTCAACTAAAGTCCATTTTCAGCCTGTGGCCTTTTGCAAAATGGGGTATCGACTTGATCGGCCCATTTCCACCTGGCAGAGATGGTGTAAAGTTTGTTGTTGTAGCAGTAGATTATTACACCAAATGGGCTGAAGCCGAGGCACTTACAACAATAACGCAAGAAAGGATGATCGGTTTTATACGGAAGAGTTTGATCTGCCGATTTGGACTCCCGCAATCAATCATAACGGACAACGGAAGGTAGTTCGACAGCCAGAAGTTGAGAGAATTTTGTAGTTCGTGGAACATTAAGAAACATTACTCAACTTCATACCATCCATAGTCGAACGGCCAGGTTGAGGCGGTTAATAAAATTCTGAAGCATATATTGAAGGTCCGCCTCGAGGAAAAGAAAGGAAGCTGGGCAGATGAACTTTCGGAGGTTCTGTGGTCTTACAGAACATCGTACCGAGCAAGTACCGGAGAAATGTCATTTGCTTTGGCCTTCGGAACAGAAGCGATAGTACCGGTGGAAGTCCAGAATAAGACTTGGAAGGTGGTAGAATTTGACGAAGAAAAGAATGACGAAGCCTTGGAAGTTGAAAAAAATTTGATTGAAGAAACCAGAGCTTCGTCAGAAATGAAGAATGCCTCCTACAAGCATAGAGCGGAGAAGTACTCTAATTCCCAAGTTCAAGATCGAAAGTTTAAAGTTGGGGATTTAGTGCTAAGGAAGAAACTGACAACCCCACCGGGTGTGTTTGGACCGAATTGGGAAGGACCGTTCCAGATTACCGCAGCCTGGGTAAATGGTACATACGACCTCGAAGACACAGAAGGAAATGCCTCGTCATACACTTGGAGTGCAGCACATTTGAAGAAATTTTATCAGTAAAACGAGATTTTGTAATAGACTAGCTGAAGGTTCGCATCAGAAATGTTGATGGCAACCAATGTAAATTATGTTGCTATATGAAGCTAGAAATTGCCAGAAAATGTCAACTGTTTGAAGCTTCGTAATACGCAAGGACCAAGGTCCCGAACGTTATAATCTAAAGGGTCAAAGACGAAGGCCAAAGTGCCCAAGGTTAGCGAAGGTATCCTTCTTAAAGGATTACCAAGCACCAACTGCCCAAAGTTAGAAAAATTCACGAAAAAGATGGTTAAAACGTCTAAGGCAGGGTTCGTGAAACCCAATCGCCCAAAGTGAATTAAACAAAGTACAACTCGCTACCCCAAGCGGTTTAAGACGAGCAGTTCACGGCCCTAAGTGGTGTAAGATGAAGAATACGTACTATTCAAACAAAGGTAGAATTCGTAGTCCTAAGCAACATAAAACGAATGATTCGCTTCTCGAAAGTAGAATAAGACGAACAAATAAGTACCGAAAATATAAAAATGAGCTAACCAAAGATATAATGTGCGTAAAAATGTAAGTAAACAAAGTTGGAACAAAAGGGTCGGATTTCATTCAAAAATACTTGAGAAACTTTCAAGCCAAAAAATTATGCTTGAAAAATTCCCAAGTATGAGAAGTTGTGGTAGCCACAAAGGTAGGCAAGCTGACTATCTTTGAAGTGCAAAACAAGCTCCTTCAGGGCGAGCTATACATGGCCCGGCAAGCTACTGTTACTTGGCAAAAATCAACAAGCTACACTATGAAAACAAGGAAAAAAGCTAAGTCTCTGGAGCAGTGGGAGCTTCGGGAGTTGGAGTGGTGGAGATGACGGCAGGGATCTCGGGGTTGGCAACCTCAGGAACAACCTCGCCACCAGCAGCTTGGCGATCTTGAGGAGAAAGTTCGGGCAACGTGGTGATGTTACCCGTAAGCCCGCTTGTGTCAAGCTCGGTAGTATCGAGCATCGCATCCCCGCATGCCTAGTGGAGCTGCTCGACAGTGAGGGGAGTTCGCCCTTCCTCATTTGCGACCTCCTCTTCGGCGACGTTCAAATCCGGCATGGGCACAGTGTTGACAATCTTGAAACGTACCGGAACAAAATCGAGAGGTACCCCAAGTTCTGGAAGGTTGCCGATGTCTAGCTCCGTCTCATCGGGGAAGGGAGCCTTGTCCAGGCACTCCTTGAAGTCGCCAACCACCGCCGTCATTTCGTCATCCTTGTGAGCTCGCGCCCACCAGATGGTCCTAATGACCTCGGCATAGCACTGGACAAAACCTTTATCGAATGCCTCAGCTTTCACGGCGTCCAAGCTCGCCGTAGAGGAGGCATTATTACGCAGCTCTACGACCTCGTTTATATTGGCTGAGAGTTCATCCCTCAACTTTGTGCACTCCTCATTAGCACTTTTGGCCAAACCTCGCTGCAGCTCCAGCTCCCGCCTTGTCAATGTGTGCTCGCCCACCTCTTTAGCAAGCTTCTCGATGAACTCCTCCTCCTTGGCTTTTATCTGAGCATCCACGTTCCTTTGGATGGCAGCGAGTTTTTGTTGGAGTTCACCGAGGTTCTCCAGGGCATTTTGTCCGGACGCCAAGGCCGAGGGCGCTTTCCCTTCGGCGAGCTCCACCGACTTCTTCAGCTTATCAGCAGTGTCCGCCATTTTCAAGAAGGCCTCGTTCCTCTTCTGGCGACCTTCCTCCAGTTGAGTGGCCTGATCAATCACCTTCTGATTTGCGTGCAATAGCCCACTCGTATGATACATTGAAAGCTAGGCATTCTCAATCAGGTTTTTGGCTTTCAATGGTCACCAACTGAGGGATCGAACAGTACCTCAGCACCTCGCTCATAGTATTTCGAGTGAGGCCTGCTTGAAGGTTGCGCATGGAGGTAAGAGAACGAGACCGCTCGTAGGAGTGTAAAGCCTTATGCCTATTAGGGAAAGCAATGGGGACAAAACTGCGAGGTCAAAACAGTTGGAGTTAGAAAAGAGATGAGACACGAAGAAATGATGAGGAACGGGACCAAGATAGCGAGCTACTCACTGAGCTTGCTCAGGATCCCAGCCTAGGAGCGTGTCATCCACTGTTTGCACTCCAAAGGGAGATGGGGAAGGTGGTGACCTCTGGATGGGTGCGATTGTCAATGGGGTGGTTGAGTGAGCTGATCCACCTTGGGCCGACCTTGTATCAGCCCGCTCAATATGCTCAGATTCCTCCTCGTCGCGAGCAAGAGTTCAAGCCTTCTTGCGAACTTGAGTGTCACCAACTCGAGATCCATCACTGCGGTGTAGGCCCCTCTTTGTCTGGTGGGAAGCTCGCTCAGGCGTTGCCCCAGTTTGCCCACCTCCCCTATTGGTCCGGGCGACCTGAGAAGCCTTGTCCGCAGTCTTGGAGGCGTCCTTGTCCCAGAATCGCCAGCATCACCCTTCTTAGCGGCGAACTCAGCTTTTTTGCTCGCCTCTAAGGCCAGAGTTGATGGCAGGGCCAGCTTGTTGGGATGAGGGGGACCCATGGCAAACCGGTGAGCTAAGATGTGATAAGCCTCTGGGATCTCAACTGTTGCTAAAGTCACCCAGTCACCTACAAAAATTGAAGGGATAAGGTTAGCAACTTGGTGAGCTACCCGCTTAATGGGCGAGCTTCAGTGAGTTGCAAACATGTAAGTTCAGGACCTTGGACCGTAAGATGATGAGGCAAGGTGTGAAGCCAGGCAAGTCAAAGATAATGGTGCTGGCAAAGGTGGACGACGTCCCGATCCTTGTGACCCCTCAAGTAGCAGACAGCTCGCACCAGGTCGAACTCGGGTGATACTGCAGGTTTACCCCGACTGGATTTGTGATGCTTCAAACCTACAAAAAAGGGGAAATTAGATTAGTAAATCTAATCCAACCCACACACACCGAAAAGGGTGACCTACTGCTAGCTTCTCCGTATTCCTCAGGTGAGAAAATACGGGCTCCCCGCCCGGAGTAGTTGGAAGAAGCTCACCAATCTCCGCCCATGAAGACTAATTGTTCCTTCCAGTCGCGGATCTTATTCGGAAGGATCCCCAAAAACTTTTCTCCCGGGCGAGCTTTGAGGTAGTAATACCTCTTGCCATCGTTTTCTTACCGGGTTACAGTAAATAGTTCGTTGAGCTCGGCTGTAGTCAATCGGTTTTCATACCCCTCCAATCTAAAGACTGCCAACGCTGCCAACAAGCTACTCCAAACATTGGGGGTTAGCTGCGTAATGGCGAGATTGTTGTCAAACAAGAATTTACCGATGATCGGGTGCAGGGGCAGTGTGAGCCCGGCCTCGAGGGTATGAACATTTATGGCGGTCAACCCAGCTGGGGGTGCATCAGCCCGCTCTTTCTTTTTTGGGGCATATAGGAAGATGTCGAGGGGGATCCGATACTTTTCACGGAGCTGGGAAAGTTGATACTCATTGATAACACTCTGAACATTACTCGCTTTGTAGTCGGATTTGTTCGCTGCATCCCTATAAGTTCGCTCTGGAAGAGGGAAGCTCGCCATGTGCTGGGCGACTTATTCCTCCCAGTCAAACGAATGAAAAATGTCGGTAGGGACCTGATGTTCGATCAGCTGAGGCTCCGGGAAATCAATGGAGCAGAACCAGTCAATCGTGACCTCCTCAAGGTCGCCTCCTTGGTCACCCACCTCGGCGACCTCCTCCTCAACCTCGGCGACCTCTTCATCGCCGCCTTCATTGCCGCTTGCCTCTCTCTCTTCAGGGGTGACATCCTCCTCGTCCTCCCAAACCTCGCAATAAACGGAGCTGGAGGCTTTCTCAACTGGCTCAGACCGAACCTCGCCCGATAGCTCGCCACGAGTTGGGCGAGCTACTGAATTAGCCTCAGATCCAGACTCGATAATGATCGGGGTCATTTGGAGGATGGGGGCATCATCAGTTATAGGTTGTTTCTCGGGGTTGCGGATTGAAAGAGTTCTTCTAGATGACTGAGTCGACATGGTTGAGGTGAGGTTCTAAATGTTTTAAGTTCGAAGGAAGTCTCAGGTTCTCGGAGTCTCAAGATATAGGCGATCGGAAAATGCAAAAGTCACCGGAAATATGCAAAAATTTCCAGAAACTTGAAAAGAACAATGGAAAGAAGAAACATAAATCTGCAAAAGAAAGAAATGAAGGAAAAGGGAATCAATGTTCTACCTTGAAGAATCCCCAAATCTTGTCGGATGCAAAGGAAATCGATCGCCGGAAATTGCTCTGGAAATTCAGAAGTATGGAAAGTGAAAACTGAACTTGATTTCTCATATATATAGACAAGGGTGCGAGCTTTAATTTTCCGAAAGATTGAGGACCTATATGCAAAGATTTGAAAGTAGTGGCATGATGGGCGCGGGAAATGAGACCTTAAAAGGCGTGCATGACGCCTCGAATCTCGCACCACGTCAGCACTCCCACCGCCTCAATGAAGCTCGCCATTAAGCTCGGCATCTAATCGAGGGCTAGTTCGCCTACACTAGAGTTCTCGTCCATGGAGACAAATCAGCTCGCCCACACATTAGGTAAATCATGATGTGAGCGAGCTGGGGGGCAAATGTTGATAGGCGAACTACCCGAGGATAATTATGGAATTAATTAGTCTAAGGCTGAGAAGATCGCCAACTTGTGTAGAAGTTGTGCCACCAGCTTTAGCCAAGGTCAACACAGGAAAGCTCGGCGAGGCAAGAATGAAGCTTGCCCAAGCTCCTGAGGGACCAGGTCTAACCGCCAACTATCCCAGGAGAGAGAAGGTCGCAGGCGAGCTTCCCCACTTGGAAGGAAGCTCGCCCCTATCCACGGAGGCCCAGTAAGAGTCCACCACTACATTATTCCTAAAAATAACACAAGGCAATGAAGCTCGCCTGGAAGCTCGTCTAGTTCAAGAATCCGAATTGCAAGTGTATAAATAGGACATAGATATGTAGTAGGAAATATGGTAAAGGTAGCATGAGTGATGAACTAGGACAAGTGCCAAGGCACTTGTCAACACCTAAAGCCAAATAGGCTCATAGGGTGTCACCTAACACATGCAGGTCTATATATATGTCTCTCTTGTATCTTTCTCTCTCCAAGTGTTCATAATACACAAGTACTTTCTCTCTCTAAGCTCTCACTTTCTCTCTCTATATTATCCATCCAACAGCAAATATTTCTTAGATTATTGTTTGGTAGAATTACATGTTATAACAACCATTTAATCACATCATTACGAAATTCTATCAACACTAATGTGTCCTAATCTTTTATGCCACAATTCAGTCTTATCTTTCTTGATAATATTCACTAAATTAGCACAAATATCATATTTTGTAAAACACACGTACAAGTTGTTTATTTTAAACAGTTTTGAAAAGAACTAAGGAATTTCGCATGATTTTCATAATACCTTTACCTCACCTTCCCTCATAACCCTCATCTTCCAATGCAGCACAAGAAATCAATTTATTGCACAAATCAGTAATATGCCTCACAATTTTAAGGTAACAACAGAAAAAGAGTCAAGCAGTAAACATACATAACTAATTTTACCAGTATGACACTTTTTCTCATTTGCCATAGAAACAGAATCATGCTCAACTTTCTCATAAGATGAAAACAAATTTTTAAAATGAGACATATGGAAGGTACAACCAGAATTAATTAGTCATTCATTCTCACAAGCAGATGAAGAAAGCACAAAACCACACATTGTTCATCATAAATTTCAGCCACCATATAAACCTTACCATCATGAGATCTTGAAGCCACATTAGAATGCACTTTTTGTTATTGTTTTTTCTTAGAACTAGGACAAGCTTTGTAGTAATGACATGTTTCACCAAAATTAAAGCATTTTCTACTCCTAGACTTGGACCTATTGTTCCCTTAGGGCTTCTGTTTTGTGTCCGAATCTTGGTTATCATATTTTTTTCCTGTTATGAGACCTAGAAGAAGACCTCCCTCTAACATGCATAACCTCACATGAATTCTTAATACCTCTCCCAATGTATTTTAAGTCATGTTCTTTACTTTTTAGGTTATTGTTGATCTGGCGAACTAACACCATTGACATGTGGATAATTATGAAAGGTCTGGCAGGTCGCCGGGACTCATCTAGATCCGCGGAAGTACGGAGCTCGTCCTGCATTTGGGCGGCATATTTTTATAGCTCGCCCAAAGGAGCTCGCTCCTATCCCCGTGAAGATTCTGGAGCTCGCCCCGAGCTCGCCTCCTGTCCCCTTGAAGACCTCGCCGAGGTCCCTCATCGCACGACGCTGGTCAATCACGCAAGGTACTAGAGCTCGCCCCATAGCTCGCCCAAACCAGTGAAATCCACCTTCGAGCTCGCCTAGGAGCTCGCTTGTTGGTCGATAGGACCCCGTTGGCGCGCTCTTTTTTCCTCTGTCCGGTTTATCCACAAGGGTGGTCTACGACGAGGTTTTTAATGAGGCCCATCTAATCTAAGGCATTGTAGTAGGACGAGGCATGATGTAGGGAGCAGTGTGAGGGACCAGGACGAAGGTTACGGACCTTCGTCAACACCGGAAGCCAAATAGGCTCGTAAGGTGCCGTCTCACACTCGTACACCTATAAATAAGACCTCACTTGTACTATTCACACAATTCTAATACATTCCCTACATTACACTTTCTCTCTCTAAGCACTCTCTCTCTCTATATTATCTCTCCAAGAACATAAAATCATAAGTTCATTGTTTGGTAGAAATAATCCGTTATAAAGCCACATAAACAAACACGATTAACAAATTCTATCAACAATTTGGCACTAGAAGGAGGGTGAATCTGAAAATTAAAAATTTTCAAGAACAAAAATTAGGGTTTGTTGAAGATTTGAAGATTTGAAGGTGTTCTTGATAAAACTCAAAGAACACTTGAAGATACACATACATCTTCATCCCTTGAACGAAGGACCCAGATTTCCGGACAGAAACCCGAATCTTCGGATTTTACGAAATCTGCCCGGAATAAGTTTTCAAACTCGCGCGTGTACATGAATAAACCGAATTTCGGACAATTCGTCACACGCAAGGCTAGACAAAAACTTGCACAGCTCCACCTAAGTTGGACGACCACCCCACCGGCGACCTCCACCACTCCGACGACCTCCCTCCACCTCGGTGACCTTCAGTAAGTTACCCCCTCCGAAATCCAAAAATGGCTAACACTCGAGCCGCCAAAGGACAGGCCTCCGTAGCTACCGGAAGGTCCAAAGGGTGTGACCAAAACCAGGCCGAGGAGGAGACCTCACGCCAGGTGGTGGAGACCTCACAGCCGCCTCCCCAGAAGAGCACCGCAGCTCCCCGACCTCTGCGAGTTGCGATGACCCAAGAAGACTTGGCCCCCGCCCTGAGGGACCTGGTCAGCAACCCCGACGAGCTCCAATGCACCATTGCGACCTTACAAAGGTTGCAACAGAGGCAGCAGGACGAGCTCGCCCTGGTACCCAGGCGAGCTCCAGCTACCGATACCTGGGAGCAGACCAGGCCCGCCCAGGGCACCCAGACCAGGGGGGATTACAGTGCCCTCCCCACCGAGCAGGAGGCGAGCTCGGCACAAGCCCGCCAGCGTAGGGAGAGGACCAGCAAGGCCAAGATGGTGGAGAAGAACCCCGCTCCTTACACCGCGGGGGAGTCAGCCTACACCGGGGCATCAGGCACCCACCAATCACAGAGGAGGGAAGTCCTACAAGGTCACCTGGGCCCGAGATACGGGGAAAATGAGTGGACGGCGGCTCCAGCTGCATCCCACGGGGACTCCGACCAGCAGCCACGCAGATCAGCCCACGAAAGACTGAGAAGGCCCGCCACTGACCGGCTAGGCCCCCACGGCGGATGCCAATTCCAGCCCGCCACTGAGAGGTCACCCCAGAGTGAGGCACCTCGGGGATGTGCGTCCGCGAGACGCACGACCTTTGAGCAGCCTCCACCGGAGGTGACCCGCGATGACGAGCTGGCCTCACTGAAAAAGGCCGTTGAAATGCTACAAGCACAAGTAGCAGCCAAGTCTGGCGGACCTGACACCACGACTCTCCCCACATCTCCATTGGCACCTGCCATCCTCCGCGCACTGGTGCAGAAGAAGATCCAGTTCCCGGTGATGTCCGCGTACGAAGGCGAATCTGACCTGAAAGTCCACCTAGCCAAGTACGCGGACTTTATGATTTCGGTTGGCGCCACCGACTCCACCCAGTGCCGGAACTTCTGGCTGACCCTAGGGGATCGGGCTCACCGCTGGTTCTCTTCACTTGCCCCGGGGTCAATCTGCTCATTCGGCCAACTCTTACGGGAGTTCCTGACCCACTTCTCTGGGTTCGGTTCCTACCTTACCAAGAAGCACCGACTCGCCAACATCCATCAAGGCGAGATCGAGACCGACCAGCAGTACCTGGAAAGGTTCGATAAAATCCTACTGGAAGATAAGCCGGTAAGTGAGGACACCAAGGTCGTCGCGGTGATGGCCGGACTCAAGAGGGGCACCGACCTCTGGAAGGAGATGCACTTCGCATGTCCAAACACTTACAGCGAATTTCGTCACAAGGCGGGGGTGTTCGAGGCTATGCAGGAGGCACTACTGAAAAAAGTTGGTGCCCACGAAGAAAGGAAACCCTACCCGAAGAAGTCTGTGGGCACCTACAAAGCTCCCCGGAACTTAAAAGCCTTTGGCGAGGGAGAAGAGCTTAAAGAAAAGCTCAACTAGGTCCTCACTGTCTCCGTCGACCATGTCTTCACTGCTGTCAAAGGCAAGGCCATGCTGGAAGAGCCAAGGTGAATCCTTCAGGACCGCATGAAGCTCAACCACAACAAATTATGTGCCTACCATCAGGCTATTGGCCACTTCACCAGCGAGTGCCGAGACCTCCTCAAGCAACTCTGGAAATTTTACGAGGATGGGAAGCTGGCCGAGTTCGTGAAGAAGGCCCCAGCTAAGAGGCTGAGGTTCGAGAGGAGGGCTACCTCCGATGACGAGGAAGAGGAAGCGGACCAACCTGGTCCCCACAACAGGCGGAGGGCACCTCCCCAACCTCAGCAAAACATGGAGCCCACCCGGGAACTCTTAGTTCTCGAGGAGGAGATAGGAGCTGCCGGAGGTCTCCAGGACGGGGGATCCTCCATATCCAGGAGAAAAAGGAAGGCCGAGATTCGGGCCATAAACCAAGTCAAGGAAGGCAGATCCGGCCCCAGGTCCGTCTCACAGCTTGCTGACGAGCTGACATTTTCCCCAGCGGACCTGGAAGGGGTACTGATGCTCCACAACGACTCGTTGGTGATAACCGCCAACATCATGAACGTCCGAGTTCATGGGCTACTTGTGGACACCGGCACTTTCACCAACATTCTCTTCAAATCCACCTTGGATGCCTTAGGTGATCTTGAGTCGTATCTGGAACCTAGCAATGCTAGGATAGTGGGGTTCGGAGAGGCTGTAACCGTCCCCCTAGGTAGTGTTAGGTTGAGCGTCCATCTTGTATCGGCTGAGGATCCCGAAAGGAGACTGACTAGGCTCATAGATTTCCTAGTTGTCGACCAGTAGTCCTCCTACAACGGGTTCCTTGGTCATCCGTTTATTAATGAATTCAAAGTGGTGTGTTCGACCTACTACTACTGTTTAAAATTCCCAACTCCAAAAGGTGTCAGAACTATAAAAGGTGACCAGAAAAAGGCCCGAGAGTGTTTACTCCAAATGAAAGATGGCCAGGTCAAAAAAGCGGTGACATGAGTCCAAGTCCTTGAGGAGGACGTACAGATTCCTGCAGACGAGCAACATCTTAGACGTCATCTCGGTCGAAACTGAGATGATGGAGGTAGGCGATTTGTCAGAAATCAACCAAGGCACTGGACCTGTGCAAGATAAACAACCGACACCAATGTAGGGCTTGGAAGAAACCCAAGTGTTGAGACCTGCGCAGGGGTCAGTACCTGCGCAGGAGCAGCTACCTGCTCCCAAGGAGGTGGTTGATGAAGCCCAAGATGGGGGACCTGCGGGGGGTCGAGAACCAACACCAATGGACGTTGACCCAACTCCCCAAGTCACCGCACCATCCCAAGTTGATAAACCACCGGAGGTGCTCACAGCTGACGAGCCCACCCAAGCTGGAAGCCAACCCGATGACCTCGAACCGCGCATAGGCCACGAGCCTACGCAGATATCACAAGAGGAGTGGGACGAGTTCATCAGCTACCCGAGGTGGAAAAGTCAAAAGAGAAAAGCCACCCCCATGGAAGAATTGAAGGCACTCCCGGTGGACCCGGAAAGGGACTTAGAACTTTTCATCAGTTCTGAGTTACCTAAACCGTACCGGTCGAGGATGGAGCTGTTCTTAATGACCAACCTAGACGTGTTTGCCTGGTCACACGAAGACATGACAGGGATCCCATTGGAACATGCTTGCCACAGACTTAACATAGATCCGTCGAGGAGACCCGTACGCCAAAAGCGGAGGAAGTATGGACCAGACAAATACGCAGCTCTAACTGTTGAGGTGGAGAAGTTGTTAGACAACAAGCTCATCAAGGAAGCTTTGTGTCCGCAGTGGGTCGCCAACCCCATCCTGGTGAAGAAACACAGTGGGACGTGGAGACTCTGCATTGACTTCACGGACCTGAACAAAGCATGCCAGAAGGACAACTTCCCACTGCCTCACATCGACCAGCTGGTGGATAGCACCGCAGGCCATGAGATGATGACATTCATGGATGCTTTTGCGGGCTATCACCAGATAGCTCTACACCCAGATGACCAGGAACATACGGCGTTCTACACCAACAAGAACATGTATTGCTGGGAAAAGATGTTGTTCGGACTCATCAACGCCGGAGCCACCTACCAAAGATTGGTGAACAAAATGTTTGACCAACACATTGGTGAATCCATGGAGGTGTACGTAGATGACATAGTTGTCAAGAGTCTGAAGAAGGAGGACCACCTGGATCACCTAAAACAGACCTTCGACATACTGCGCCACTACAACATGAAGTTGAACCCCAAAAAGACCAGCTTCGGCGTACACTCCGGAAAGTTCCTGGGGCACCTAGTTAGCCAGCGTGGAATTGAGGTCAACCCAACACAGGTTCAATGCATAATCGAGATGGGTATACCCGATTCCGTCCAAAAAATTCAAAGGCTGACTGGATGCATGGCAGCCCTGAACAAATTCATCTCCAGGTCCGGCGACCGAAATCGTCCATTTTTTGAGGCGATTAAGGCAAACACACGGAGGTACATAGAGGCAGCCAAAGCAAACAAGCTCCACCTCAAAAACCACCTCGTTTGGACAAGTGAATGCCAACGAGCCTTCGAGGACATCAAAACATACCTAGAGGATACGCAGGTCTTGTCAAAGCCGATACCTGGAGAGAAGTTGTATCTATACCTAGCCGCATCAGAGGTGGCCATCAGCTCCGTCCTGGTCCGAGAAGAGGCAAAAACGCACCTACCAGTGTACTACGTGAGCCAAGTCCTACACGAAGCTGAGTTGCGATACACCCCAACAGAGAAGCTGGCTTATGCACTGGTGATGAGTGTTAGAAAATTGAGGCCCTATTTCTTTGACCACCCGGTGGAGGTGCTGACAACGTTCCCACTACGCCAAATACTACAGCACCCAGACACCGTCGGGCGCCTGCTGAAATGGTCACTGGAGATCAGCCAATACGGTATAACCTACGCACCCCGAACAGCGATCAAGGGACAAGCACTTGCCGACTTCATCATCGAGCTAACTTCCCCACAAGATCCGACGAGGGGACGTATAGCTCTGTGGCATCTCTACGTGGACGGATCATCAACCAGCGTAGCAGCAGGCACCGACGTGGTCCTGATCAGCCCGGACAGACAAGTCTTCACCTCCGCAATTCGGTTTGACTTTCGAGCAACCAACAACGAGGCGGAATATGAAGCACTGATAGCGGGACTTAGGCTATCATTAGCTGTGGGGGCAACCAATCTTCAAGTTTTCGGAGATTCCCAGCTAATAATATCCCAAGTCTGCGGGGAAATTGAGGAAAAATACCAGCAGATGATGACCTACCAGAAGATAGCCGCGCATCTGATCTCGATGTTTACACAAGTTTACATCAATCAGATACCGCGGCTAGAAAACACACAAGCAGATGCTCTAGCCCGGCTAGCTACTAGCAAAGGCGAAGCCGAATTCACGGAGGTTGTGATCACCACACTGAAAAACCCCTCGACGTCCGATTACAAGATAAATCAAACCTCGAGTGGGGGGCAGGAGGATAGTGAAGATGGTGAAGATTGGTGCACTCCAATCCAAAAATATTTAACAGACGGAACAACCCCCGTAGACACCTGGGAAGCTAGCCGGCTAGCGAAGCAAGCTGCCCGATATACGCTGCTGGATGGCCAACTCTACAAACGTGGATTCTCTCTACCCCTACTCAAATGCCTAACTAGGAAGCAGGGGTTCGAAGTGTTAGAAGAAATTCACGAAGGGATTTGTGGGAGTCACGCTGGGGGGCAAGCATTGGCATACAAGACGATCAGGCAGGGCTATTACTGGCCCACTCTTCGAAAAGATGCCATCAGCTTCGCTCGAAGGTGCCGAAAGTGCTAACTTTTCGCACCCAACATCCACTCCCCAGCCAACCAGCTGAAGTCGGTGTTCAGCCCATGGCCTTTCGCAAAATGGGGAATCGACTTGATCGGCCCATTTCCACCTGGTAGAGGCGGTGTAAAGTTTGTTGTTGTAGCAGTAGACTACTACACTAAATGGGCTGAGGTCGAAGCTCTCACAACTATAACCCAAGAAAGGATGATCGGCTTCATTTAGAAAAACCTGATCTGCAGATTTGGGCTCCCGCAATCGGTCATCACTGATAACGGAAGGCAATTCGATGGACAGAAACTGAGGGACTTCTGCATTTCATGGAACATCAAGAAGCACTACTCAACTCCATATCATCCCCAGTTGAACGGCCAGGTCGAGGCGGTGAACAAGATTCTGAAATATATATTGAAGCTCCGCCTCGAAGAAAAGAAAGGGAGCTGGGCAGACGAACTCCCGGAGGTCCTATGGTCTTATAGAACTTCCTATAGGGCCAGCACAGTGGAGACCCCGTTTGCCCTATCCTTCGGGACTGAAGTCGTAGTCCCGGTTGAAGTCCAGAATAAGACTTGGAAGGTGGGGGGGGTATGATGAAGAAAAGAATGATGAAGCCTTGGCAGTAGAAAAGGATCTGATCGAAGAGACCAGAGCTTCGTCAGAAATGAAAAACTCCACCTACAAGCTCAGAGCGGAAAAATATTACAACTCTCAGGTCCGAGACCGAAAATTCAAGGTCGGAGACCTGGTGTTAAAGAAGAAATTGATGGCCCCACCAGGTGTATTCGGTTCAAACTGGGAAGGACCATTCCGGGTCACCGCAGCCTGGCCAAACAGTACCTATGATCTAGAAGACGCAGAAGGGAAGGCTTCGTCATACACCTGGAGCTCGGCACATCTAAAAAAGTTCTACCAATAGACTAGAATCCTGTAATAGACTAGTCGAAGGTTTGCATCAGAAATGTCGATGGCAACCGATGTAAATAACGTTTCTATAAAAAGTCAGAAAATTTGCAAAGTCAGAAAAATTCAGGAAAATTCCTAAGTGTTTGGACCTGTGCAGCTCTCCAACCGGGCGAGCTGCACCAGGTCGCCCAATGCTCCAGAAAGCTCGCCAAACCCAGCTCGCTCACATGCTCAAAAATCCGCAATGCACAAGGACCAAGGTCCCAAGCGTTGTAATTAAATAGCTCGAAGGTAAAGGCCAGAGTGCCCAAGGTCACGAAAGTACCCTCCTTAAAGGGAAGCTAAGCACCTACTGCCATAAGTTAGAAAAATTCACGAAAAAGACGAAAAAACGTCTAAGGCAAGGTTCATGAAACCCAATGGCCCAACGTGAATCAATCGAAGTGCAGTTCGCCGCCCTAAGTGGTCTAAGACGAACGATTCGCGGCCCTAAGTGGCATAAGATGAAGAATACGCACTCTCAAAATAAAGGTACAATTCGTAGTCGTAAGTGACGTAAAATGAATGATTCACTTCTCAAAGTAGAATAAGACGAACAATTATGTACCAAAAAAATAAACAAGAACGAGCTATTTAGGAAATTATAACGTAAAAGCGTAAATACATAAATGAAAAGAGTTGGACAAAAAATGCTCGACTTATATTCAAAAGATACTTAAGAGATTTTCAAGTCAAAAATATACTTGAAAAAATCCTAAGTATGAGTAGCTGTGCTGGCCACAAAGGCCGACCAGCTGGCCATCTTTGAACTGCAAAAAGCTCCTTCTGGGCGAGCTGCACGTGCCCGGCGAGCTAAATCTACTTGAACAAAAAAGTAAAGGCTACAAAAATGGAGCTCCTTCTGGGCGAGCTCCGCAACCCGGGGACCTACCACAAGTTGACAAATAAAAAGCTAGTCTAAGAAAGCAAGAAAAAGCCTAAACATCTGGAGCAGCAGGAGGGGCATCAGCAGGCACCTCGCTGGAACCAGGGGCCACTGGGTCGGATGGGAGAGCGAGCTCGGCTTCAGTTGTGATATTGCCAGTGAGCCCGGTGGTGTCGAACTCACTGAGGTTCAGCACAGCATCCCCGCAGGCTTCTTGAAGCTGCTCAACAGTAAGGGGAATCTGCTCCTCCTCGCCGGCGACCTCCTCCTCACCAATGCCCAGCTCTGGCACCTCAACTGTTTTGATAATCTGGAATCGCGCAGGCACAAAGTTAAGGGGAATGCCGAGCTCAGGGAGGTCGCATATATCCAGCTCGGCACCATCAGGAAAGGGAACCCGATCCAGACAAGCCTTGAAGTCGCCCACCACGGCCTCGACCTCATCGTCCTTATGGGCCTGAGCCCACCAAAGAGTCCGCAAAACCTCCGCATAATATTGGACGCACCCTCTGTCAGAGGCCTCGGCCTTCACGATCGCCAGGTCCGGCGAGGAGGAGGCAACACTCCGTAGCTCGGCAACTTCGTTGGCTTTCGCCTCCAGCTCGCCCCTCAGTCTCTCGCATTCGGCATTAGAGCTCTTCACCAGACCTCGCTGTAGGGCGAGGTCCTTCTTTGTAATTCCATGGCTACCGACCTCCTGGGCGAGCTGGGCGGCGAGCTCCTCCTCCTTGGCTTTTATCCTCGCCTCCGTCTCCTGCTCGAGCCTGGCAAGCCGGTGTTGGACAGTCTCAAGCTGTTGAAGGGCACTCTGCTCGGCGGCCAACGATGCCTCAGCCCTCTCCTCGGCGAGCTGCGCTTGCCTCTTCACCTTGTCAGCGGTGTCCGCCAGCGCCAACATCCTCCTATTCCTGTCGGAGCGACTTGCATCCAACTCGGCGAGCTGCTCGAGAGCTTTCTGATTGGCGAGCACCAATCTACTCGCATGATGAGCCTAGAGGAGGAGGTTCTCCTTAAGATCTTGGCTATTGATGTTCGCCACCGACGGAGTTGTCCAATGCCTTGGCATCTCACGCACAGCATTTCGGGCTACGCCCGGAGGGAGGTTCTGCATCGACGTAAGGGAGCGGGATCGCTAGAAGGTATGCAGGGCCTTGTGGCGGTTCGGGAAGGCAATCGGGGCATAACTGTGAGACCAAAACAGATAGAAAATGTAAGAAAAATAGAAAACAATGAGCAATGTGAGTCAGTTGGGCGAACTACTTACTGAGCTCGGTCTGGGTCCCAACCAAGGATCGTGTCGTCATTAGTTTGCACCCCGAATGGAGACGGTGAGGGTGGCGAGCTCCGAATAGGCGTGGCCGCAAGCGGAGCAGCGGATTGAGTGGATCCCCCCTACCCGGACCTCACCGAGGTCCTCTCTACTCAGTCGGAGTCCTCGTCGACCAGGCCCGTGTACCTAGTCCTCTTGCGAGCTGGGGGATCCTCCTCGCCAGCTCGGGATCCGTCCCCCCTTTGGGACCCCTTCTTTCCTTGAACTCGCTCGGAGGGGGCGACAGCTCGCCCCCCACCTCGGTCGGTCCGAGCGACCTCTGATGCCTTGGACTTCTCAGGAGCCTTGGCTTTCTCCTTTTGGGCTCCCGACCCCCCTGCCTCACCCTTTTTGAAGGCGAGCTCTGCCTCCTTGCTCACCTCCAGCACGAGCACGAACTGTGGGGCAAGTCTGTTGGGGCGAGGTGGGCCCATCTTGAAGCGTTCCTTCACGATTTGATAGGCCTCGGGGACCTCGGTGATCGGGATGGAGACGAAGCTACCGCCTGCACAAAAAACTACGAATGTCAGCATAATGGGCGAGCTACACCCCCCCATAGGTGAGCTTCAAGGAGTTAAACCTGGGAGCTCGAGACCTTGAATATCGAGGTGGTGCGGCAGTGTAAGGAGCCCGGTGAGCCGCAGGCAATGGTGTGCGCACAGGTGGGCGACCTGCCTATCCTTCTCGCTTCTCAAACTGCAGATTGCGCGCACCACGTCGAACTGGGCCGATACCTTAGGCCTGCCTCTGCTGGATTTGTGGCGCTTCGGAACTGCAAAAAGAAAGAAAATTAGAATTAGTATATCTAATTCAACCCACACACACTGAAATAGGCGACCTACTGCTGGCTTCCCCGTATCCCTCCGGAGTGGGAATACGGTCACCTCGCCCGTGGTACGTGCTGGAGGCTCGCCAATCTCCGCCTATGAAGAGAAACTGCTTCTTCCAGTCACAGACTTTATTTGGCAAGTCCCCGAGAAATTTCTCCCCCGGGCGAGCTTTCAGATAATAATACCCCGTGCCATCTTGCGTGCTTGGTCACGGCGAAGAGCTCGCCCAGGTCCGCCGAGATCGTCGCATTTTCATAGCCCTCCAGCCCAAAAATAGACAGGGCGGCAAGAAGGTTGCTCCACGCATTCGGAGTGAGCTGGGTGGATGGCCAAGTTATTGTCAGCAAGATATTGGCCGATGATCGGGTGCAATGGCAATGTAAGCCCGGCCCTTAGGACATCAACATTCAAGGCGGTCATCCCCTCAGGAGGCGCGTTGGCTCGCTCATCCTTCATTGGGGCGTACATGAAGATGTCGAGCGGGATGCGATACTCCCTGCGTATGATGGGCAGGTCGCATTCATCAATAAGGCTCATCACCTCGCCAGTTTTGTACTCAGACGGGGCAACTTCCTCCAGGTCGGCGGGGACAGCGGGAGGTATCCGACTCGGGCAGGGGAAGCTCGCCGCGTACTCGGTGACATACTCGTTCCAATCGAATGGATGAACCGCCTGGGTAGGAACCTGGTACTCAACCAGCTGGGGTTCCGGGAAATCGATACGGCAGAACCATTCGAGCGTAACTTCCTCCAGGTCGCCACCCTCCTCGCCGACATCGGCAGTGCCCTCATCAACCTCCTCGGGTCCTTCGTTGCCACTGGCAACTCTTTCCTCTTGGGCGACCTCGTCGCCTTCCTCCCATACCTCGCGGTATACGGAACTGGAGGCTCCTTCCTCCGGATTGGGACGTAGCTCGCCGGAGACTTGGCGAGCTGCCGAGGTCGCCTCGGAGCTGGAGCCGATCTCCATGTATGAAACCCGAGGTGGCTCATCCTCAATTATTGGCCGTTTGTCAGGGTTCCGGTCCGACAAGGTTCTACTCGAGGAGCGTGTCGACATGGTCTCAGAGGAGTCCAAAAGGTTCTCAGTCCAAAATCCAACAATCCCAGAGTTAAGGAAATCCAGAGGGGTTCTCGACACAGTCCGCGGTCCAAAGTTCAAATAATCCCGAAGAAGCGAAAGAAAATCACGTAAAGAACAGAAGAAAAGGAAAGAAAGATCGAATCCTACCTTGAAGAGCCTTCGAAAATCCATCGAGCACGAGAAAAACCGGTCGCCAGGAAAGCTCTGAGAATTCGAAATGCAGAAAGTGAGGAAATGAATCCACTTTCCCCTATTTATAGACGTCGGGGCGAGGTGCGATATTCACGAAGTACAGGGACCTTTTTGCAAGAAATTTGAAAGTTGACATGATGGTGGGAGGGAACCAAGGCCTCAAAAGGCGTGCATGACTCCTGGATTCCCGCACCACGTCGGCCAGAAGCAACCGCCTTGGCCGAGTTCGCCTGCTAGCCCGACAAACACCCATAGATAGTTCGCCGAGTTTTGAGTTTTCCAGCTCGCTTGCACATTTGACGAAGTCATGGTGCATGCGAGCTGGGGGGCAAATGTTGATCTGGCGAACTAACACCATTGACATGTGGATAATTATGAAAGGTCTGGCAGGTCTCCGGGACTTATCTAGATCCGCGGAAGTACGGAGCTCGTCCTGCATTTGGGCGGCATATTTTTATAGCTCGCCCAAAGGAGCTCGCTCCTATCCCCGTGAAGATTCTGGAGCTCGCCCCGAGCTCGCCTCCTGTCCCCTTGAAGACCTCGCCGAGGTCCCTCATCGCACGACGCTGGTCAATCACGCAAGGCACTAGAGCTCGCCCCATAGCTCGCCCAAACCAGTGAAATCCACCTTCGAGCTCGCCTAGGAGCTCGCTTGTTGGTCGATAGGACCCCGATGGCGCGCTCTTTTTCCCTCCGTCCGGTTTATCGACAAGGGTGGTTTACGGCGAGGTTTTTAATGAGGCCCATCTAATCTAAGGCATTGTAGTAGGACGAGGCACGATGTAGGGAGCAGTGTGAGGGACCAGGACGAAGGTTACGGACCTTCGTCAACACCGGAAGCCAAATAGGCTCGTAAGGTGTCGTCTCACACTCGCACACCTATAAATAAGACCTCCCTTGTACTATTCACACAATTCTAATACATTCCCTACATTACACTTTCTCTCTCTAAGCACTCTCTCTCTCTATATTATCTCTCCAAGAACATAAAATCATAAGTTCATTGTTTGGTAGCAATAATCCGTTATAAAGCCACATAAACAAACACGATTAACAAATTCTATCAACAGTTATTAACCACAATATCATGAGTGACTTTATCCCTACCATGCTTAATTGCATATTTGAAATCATTATGAGTATCATGTATGACATTCAACAACACAATAGGAGTATACTCATCAATATACTTATCACCAGTTGGTTAATGTCTTGAATTAGCTTAGTAAAAAGCATCAAGATTTTTCTCTCACAAAATTGTTATACGAATTTTACTACTGAAATTGGAGGAAAAAATAAGGCTTTTGAAGATTTCGCCATTGACATTGATAGGGCTTTGAATCGGCCACCGCTGTGCACCACGACGAAGATGATTGTTGACGAAGCTCTTCATCTTCTACTACAATCCAATCGACCACCACTGTGCACCACAACAGAAGACGATTGTGGATGAAGTCATGGCCTCTGCTGACGGTTCCTGACCCTGCCTGTACGTGAATTTGGTGTTGCCGCAGCTACTGCAAGACCAATTGGCGTTGTAGCTGAGTCTGGCATCGAGTGTCTCCTGCTCATTGAAGAATTCCTTCTATCTGAGTCCAGCACAGAGTTTGACGACATATTTGGGGGGCTTCTTGAGAAGTTCATTGATTCCCTTCCGATCTGAAAACATATCTAGGGGTTGAGGATATATGGCTTTTGTTAAGAGTTGTACTAATTTCTCTTAAAATATTAAACGACCCTTTGGATTTCTTGGGACTCCTCAAACTCTTTTTATATCTATCAAATATAAAAAAATATCAATTTTTTCATGGGTCTATCATAGCTACCAAACGGGATCTAAAATGATAGTGTAGACTAATAAAAAAATGGTGTTACCAAGGAGTAAGAGAGAGTTCTAATTTGCAGTGGAGAGTAACCCACTCTGTTTTACCTGTCTAATAATGAATAATTAATTGGTTTGTATGATAATTCATAATTAATTATTATTGTTTGGTAGATTGAAAATGATTTTTTTGTTAAAATTGCTAACAAATTTTCAATTGAGATTTTATTTCCAACAATTCAAAATATTAAATTAATTTATAATTTGCATGAAGATTGTGATTCTACATAGACTAACCCTGGTAAATACTATTTTTATTCCTAAAAAAATTATTTCTCAAATAGTCAATCTCCAACATTTGGGTTGTATTTGCTTCATGGTTTAGGATAGTTAAGATTTTACTTAATTTAGTAAGATAGATGAAAATAAACTTAGATTGCTGTTTAGTTAATAGGATAACACAAAAAAGTTAAAATCGTACCATTTGAGTGTTAAGATTATTTTTTTAATAATAAAAATAATATTTCCTCTATCCCAAAAAATATTATATATTTTCTATTTGATATGTCTTACAAAAAAATTTGCATGCCTAAAAATAAAAATTATTTATTAAATCTCATTATCACAATATATATATAAAATTCATAACATATATATTATATTTTTTCTTAAATTGCGTCCGATGGAGTAATAATTTGGAATGAATATTCTTTAACCTCTGTGCTACGCCTAAAGGCTAGCCACCAGAGATTGAACGAAATCCTTGATGACGTAATCCAGCACCAACACACCATCGAGAAACTACCCAGTCTTGTCTGATCAAAATTATTAAATTGGAATTATTGATTCCTACAATAATTTCAACTGAAATTCAGTCATTGAATGAAAATTGTAAAATTTTCACATATTATTACATTTGTACTTATTTAGACGCAATAAACTCAATTTTGCTTCTATGAAAAAGTGGAGACCTCTTAATAAGTATAAATGTAACAATATGTAAAAAAAAATCAATTTCAACAGGCACATTTTTAAATACTGAAATTTACAATTACCGTTGAAATTAATGATTCAACCAGCAGAAAGCTCATTTCATTGGAATTTGACTTTTTATAGTAAAAGTGAATATCAAACTTACAAGATTTCAAATAACTATTCACAATTCGAACAAAATAAGAATAATTATTATAAAAATGGTGTTAAGTGGAATTGAAATGTATGGTTTTGAAATATTATTTTGAATTTAAAATTCAATTTTAATTTTTGCCACGTAATTTAATTTTTATTATGAGATTGTACATATAGACACCACATAAGTAACATGCAGAAACAAATGTGTCTGTATGTAATTTCTAATTGCCAAAAAAAAAAATTGATTAAACTTTTTTAACAAGATTCAAAAGTTTAGCTTAACATGCAATTTCAGAAAAAGTCATGATTTAAATTACAACTAAGATTTTAAATTTTTGCCATGTTGCTTAATTTTTTTATGGGTGATTGCTACATAGACATCATGTAAGCTTCGGATAAAGACAGATATGTTCGTTAGGGTTAATTACAAAAAAAAAAAAAGGTTATTTCTTAAACAAGATTCCAAATTTTAGTTTAATTTTTTTTTAAAAGGTCTATGATTTAAATTGCAATTAAATATGTTTTAGTTATTACTTACTAATAGTAATATGTGACATTAATATTTTAAAAAAAGCAAAGTATTATGTGAATGATACACACATTAAATTTTATGGTGAACAACAATTTATTCTAAGTATTTTGAGATTTGATTATTTTAGAGATAAATGACATAAAATACTGTATATGAATTAACACGACAATGTATATAAACTAACACCACACTATATATGAATTAACACCACACGTAGTATGTCATAGTGAATGAACTAACACCACACTGTATATGAACTAACACTACACTGCATATGAATTAACACTACACACCGAACTGTATGTTACTGCGTGAAATAAAATATGTCGTTCACAAAATTATTACGGTGAGTATTACTCACATAATACATACTCTTTAAAAAATATAAAGATTAAATAAACTTAATGATGACAAATTGAAATAGTTGAACTTGAACTTAGAGCTCAACTATCATAATATAAATTAGATAATATATTTGATTATAAAATTTATTTGAAACAATGTAAAATAAAAAAAATTAAGAATATTACGAAAGAAGTTCTAATTAACTTAAAATTTGAGTCGACTATTTTAAGTAAATTTAATAGTAAATTGATGATTTTTGTGACTATTTTGTTGGAAATATCCAACATATTGGGCTTCCACATATCAATATTATTTGTGTATAATTGTCTTTTATGTAGGTCCAAATTAAAATGATCTAATACAGTTAATTAATTAATGGGCCTATATGAGTATTAAATAATTATGGGCTTTATGTGTAGATACCATTAATTGATCTTAATTTGTTGAGGGACCAAATTGAGATAAAGGGTTATTGTTATAAATAGAGTTATGATCCCCAAACATCAGTACATTCATCACAAAATCTAGTATTTTCTCTATGGAAAAGTGACAAAGAGGTGAGACTGATTGTTTGGAAAATCATCCTATAGAGTCTCAAATCAAAACACATGGATTCAGATATGCTTCCACTATTATGATTAAAGGTCCTTTTAATTTCAGATAATCCATGGTAGATTGTTGGTATTAAGAGTTTTGTGTTGAGACATATTTATATGATTAAATCAAGTTTACAACAAGTGGTATTAGAGCCACTCTACGCATGATTTTTTTATATTTTTGAAAGAATTTTATAATTCTTGATGGATTTGAAATTAGAGTTTATGCATTTTTTTTTCTCTTGAATTTAGGAGTCCTTTATTAAATTGGGACGATAATATATTTGGCGGCATCATAATTATGATTTTTTTAAAAATTATCAACACATGTTTTAAGTGCCTTCATGACAATTAAAGTGATCTATATTCATACATATGTATATGTGCGGTTGTATGAAGGTCTTCTTAAAGTCAATATGTACTGAAAAAAAAATGGTTTTTGCAGTTGAATGAAGGTCTTCTTAAGATTAAGTTTGTTTGGATTTTGCTGCACAAATACGGATATTAAGAAAGATTGGTTTTTCCAGGTTTCAAGAGTTTGTCTTTTATATACATATGCATGTTAGGTTATGGAAAATTAGTATATTTATTTCATGATTTATATTTCATGATGATTATCTATATTTATTTAGTCTTCTCGTTAAAAAAAAAAAGGGTTAATTATGTTATGCGCTTTATGCCCTGTTGATTATATATGTATACATTGGTTATGCATTTATGGAATTATGTATTTATATGTTGATGGTTATTAAGAGTTGTGGCATGTCTATGCGTTAAAGCTTTCTTATCCGTAAAAGTGATTACAACGAAAATTTTTGGGTATGAAAATTAAAGATTTTGTGAATAAAATTATGCAAAAGGTTTGTTAAGTGCATAAATATTTTTGATGTTATTAAGGCATGCATATATTTTATATCACTGAAATAATTTTAAAATTTATTATTTTCCATGAGGATTTAATGATTACAGTTATAATTCTGGAATTTAGGCACTAATGTGTACTATTTAACTATGATACAAATATTTTGGATTAAGACCTTTATTTGTCTTATATGTATTCGGAAAATTCAATTTTGTTGGACATCTCAAGTTCCTATTTGGTTTCTACTAATATTTAAGATGGTCTGATCGCTAAAGTGACCTCTTTTGTGTAAAATTTTCCATTGAAAATATTGGGATGGTTGTGTATGTGTGTTTTCATGCGAGTATTCATCAGCCCAAAGGAAGATTAATATTTGGCTCGAAATACACAAACACATGTAATTATAAATACATGACAATTGTAAGGCTTTTTATTGTGAGTAATAAGTCGGCCCAAAGGAAGACTATTATTCGACATGATTTTATTGTCAGAATTTGATCGTTCCACAGAGGTGACCACTTGTGAGTTAATATTACTGTCCAAAGACTTGATATGTCTTTATCATTCTTGAATTTTAATTATTTAATTGGTTGATGTAAGCATGACAATTATTTTGGTTATGTTCTCTGTTTCAGCTATGTCTGCTACTACTTTATCTACAATGCTTAACATGTCTATGCAAAATGGTTCAAACTTTAAGGATTGGAAGGATAATCTTCTGATCACTTTGTGTTGTCTTGATCTTCACTACGCAGTAAGGGAAAATCAACCCACTTCTCTGATGGATAAAAGTTCTCCTGATGAGAGGAAGAACTTTGAGAAGTGGGAACTCTCAAACTGCGTTAGTCAGATGATCATGATGCGCAGCACTCTGGAAGCCTTTCGGGGCGCTGCATTTGAGAAAGCTGCTACGGAAGGGTCCAGCACAATAGAAACAACAAAACAATACTGAGAAAAATTATTTCTTTTGTGAGAAACCTAGACATAAAAAGAAGGATTGTATCAAATATCACGTGTGGCGTGCAAAGAAAGGTACTAATCATACTTTGGTCTGTTCTGAGGTTAATTTAGCTTCAGTACCTAGAGACACTTGGTGGTTAGATTCTAGTGCTACTACCCACATAAGTGTTTCAATGCAGGGTTGCCTGAGCTACCGAAAGCCAAGTGATGGTGAAAGATACATCTACGTGGGTGATGACAAATCGGTAGAAGTGGAAGCAATTGGACATTTTAGATTATTATTAAAGATTGAATATTTTTTGGACTTAAAAGATACTTTTATTGTACCGTCTTTTCGACAGAATTTGGTCTCTATTTCTGTTTTGGACAAATTTGGTTTTACTTGTTCATTCGGAGATTGTCAGTTTAATCTTTTAAGAAATTCCAGTATTATGGGCACTGGTTCATTGAGTGCATATGATAATCTATATTTGTTTGATGTTGTTTCTTCATATAATGAATCCTTGCATGTTGAGTCAAGAGGTACTAAGCAAGAATTAAATAAAGAAAATTTGGTTAAATTATGGCACAAACGCTTAGGTCATATCTCATAACTAGAATTGAGAGGCTTGTGTCAGAAGGTATTTTAGATACACTCGACTTTTCAGAACTTAATGTTTATGTTGAATGTATTAAAGGAAAACAGACCAAACACAAGAAATTAGGTGCTCAAAGAGCAAATGAAGTCTTAGAATTGATACACACTGATATTTGTGGATCATTCCCTTCGGCTTCTTGGAATGGTCAACGATACTTTATATCATTCATAGACGATTATTCACGATATGGATATCTATATCTCATTCATGAAAAATCAGAGGCACTGGACATGTTCAAAATATTTATGGCTGAAGTTGAGAATCAACTTAGCAAAAGGATTAAATGTGTTAGATCTGACCGTGGTGGTGAGTACTACGGTAGATATGATGGCTTAGGAGAACAACGTCTAGGACCATTTGCTGTCTTCTTAATGGAATGTGAAATAGTCCCACAGTACACCATGCCAGGAACACCTAGCATGAATGGTGTAGCTGAAAGACGAAACAGAAATTTAAAGGATATGGTAAGTAGTATGATTAGTCATTCTTCATTACCAGAATCACTTTGGGGAGAAGCACTAAAGACTGCAGTTTACATTCTTAATAGGGTACCAACTAAAGCAGTTAAAACTCCTTTTGAACTTTAGACTGGGTGAAAGTCAAGTCTTAATCACTTTCATATTTGGGGATGTCCAGCTGAGGCTAGGCTTTACAAGCCAAATGAAAAGAAATTGGACTCCAAAACAGTTAGCAGCTACTTTATTGGTTATTCAGAAAAGTCCCAGGGTTTTAAGTTTTATGATCCCACTAGAAGATCAATTTTTGAGATGGAAAATGCAGTGTTCTTTGAGGATATTGAGTTTGGGGTGAGAAATAAGGTTAGGGACATCACCTTTGAGGAGGAATCGGGTTCGACATCCGCTACTGCTTCTAACAATGTTCAGGTAATCATTCCTGTCATTGGAGAAGAAGCAAATTTGGAACTTAAACAGGTTAATGTTGAAGACCTTCCCAATCAAGTTGACGCAATAATAGAAGAACAACCTCAAAAACATGTAGAATTAAGGAGATCCACTAGAGAGAGAAGAAAAACTATTTTGGATGATTATGTAGTTTTCCTTGAAGAATATGAGGACACTAATGAATTAATGGATGATGATCCTATTAGTGTTCATCAGGCCATGAAGGGTCCAAATGCTCAAAAGTAGATTAATGCCATGAATGAAGAGTATAAGTCAATGCAAGATAATCAAGTTTGGGATCTTGTCTCATTTCCAGAAGGTTCGAAACCCATTGGTTGTATAAAACCAAAAGGGATTCAAATGGTAATGTTGAAAGAAATAAGACACGTCTTGTGGCTAAAGGCTTTACTCAAAGAGAAGACATTGATTTTAAAGAGACTTTCTCTCCGGTTTCCACGAAAGACTCTTTTAGAATTATAATGGCACTAGTTGCACATTATGATCTTGAGTTACATTAGATGGATGTAAACACTACTTTTCTCAATGGTGATATTGTTGAGAAAATATACATGGTGCAACCAGAGAACTTTGTGTCGGGAGATCCAAAGAATATGGTTTGCAAATTAAAGAAATCCATCTATGGACTCAAGCAAGCTTCTCGTCAGTGGTACTAAAAATTTCATGAAGTAGTTGTCTCGTTTGGTTTTGAGACTAATGTTGTTGATGATTGTGTGTATCACAAGTTCAGTGGGAGTAAGTTCATTTTCTTGGTGCTATATGTTGATGACATATTATTTGCCACCAATGATTCAGGTTTGTTGCATGATACCAAGACCTTTCTATCAAAGAAATTTGAAATGAGAGATCTTGGGGAGGCCTCTTTTGTATTGGGGATCCAAATACATTGAGATCGCTCTCGAGGTATTCTTGGATTATAACAAAAGGGATATATAGAAAAAGTGCTGCAAAGATTTGGCATGCATAACTGCAAGCCTGGTGATACCCCTGTGGCTAAGGGAGACAAGTTTAGTCTCAGTCAGTGCCCTCGAACTGATCTTCAAGTTCAAGAGATGCAAAAGATTTCCTATGCTTCGGTTGTTGGGAGCTTGATGTATGCTCAGGTCTGCACAAGACCTGATTTATGTTTTATTGTTGGCATGTTGGGCAGATATTTAAGTAATCCTGGTATGGATCATTGGAAAGCAGTCAAACGAGTTAGGAGGTATTTACAGAGAACTAAGGATTACATGCTTACATACAGGAGATCAGATCAGTTGGAGATCACTGGGTATTCTAATTCTGATTTTGTTGGACTCCAAGATAGTAGAAAATCCACTTCGGACTACATTTATTTGTTAGCTGGGGGAGCTGTTTCATGGAGAAGTGCTAAGCAGACACTTGTAGCATCTTCTACCATGGCGGCAGAATTTGTGGAATGTTATGAGGCATTCAATCATGGACTATGGTTGCAAAATTTTGTCACTGGGCTGCGTATTGTGAGGAATATTGAAAAACCACTTAAGTTGTATTGTGACAATAATTCGGCAGTGTTATATTCCAATAACAACAAAAGCTCCACTAAGTCAAAACATATTGACATAAAGTTTCTAGTTGTGAATGAAAGAGTTCAGAGTGGTCAGATTTCTATAGAGCATATTGGAACAGACTCAATGATTGCGGATCCGCTAACTAAAGGTTTACCACCCAAGGTTTTTCATGAGCATACAACTCATATTGGTGTTATATATGTTGCTTCAGCATACTTCGGTTTAGTGGGAGTCTACATGTTTAGTTGCTCTATACTTTATTTTGGACACATTATTGTGAAATTGAGATATTTTTATGAAGAAACAAAGCTTTGTTATTTTCACACTTTGTTCTATTTTTGTTTTATGTTGATCTCACTCAAGAATAAGGAAGGACTAGTTGGAAATAGACATGTTAGATCACATTACATGCAATTTCCATGTTACATACCATAATTGATCTATTATTGATTGTAATGATATATGTGATTAATGATGGGTTTAGTCACGATTAAGATGATGAAAGCCTCCTTAGTCCTATATTAGTGCGATTGATGATAAGATTGTTTAAGAAATACTCATAAACATGACTATATGTTTGAGCTCATTCAGGAAATACACATTTGTCTGGTGTCACGTGTTTGCCCTAGTGGGAGATTGTTGGAAATATCTAACATATTGGGCTTCCACGTGTCAATATTATTTGTGTATAATTATCTTTTAAGAAGACCCAAATTAAAGTGATCTAATACAGTTAATTAATTTATGGGCCTATATGGGTATTAAATAATTATGGGCTTTATGTGTAGATACCATTAAGTGATCTTAATTTGTTGAGGGACCAAATTGAGATAAAGGGTTATTGTTATAAAGAGGGTTATGTTCCCCAAACATCAGTACATTCATCACACAATCCATTATTCTCTACGGAAAAGTGACAAAGTGGTGAGGCTGATTGTTTGGGAAATCATCCTATCGAGTCTCAAGTCAAAACACATGGATCCAGGTATTATAATTAGAGATTCTTTTATTTTTAGATAATCAATGGTAGATTGTTGGTATTAAGGACTTTGTAATGTGACATGTTTATAAGATTAAATTAAGTTTACTAACATATTTACCTTCGATGTCCCAGTAACAAAAGCATTCATTCGTCAATTCTATCATACAGTACTAACTTAATATCATTTTTGAAAAATACTTGTGTAGAAATTTCTACCGTAGAAATACCATTTTTGAAAAATTCGCGGATCTAAACCGGGTCGGGTCAGATTTGGACATTTTTTTCCAAAGTTCGCGCAACTTGTAGTTCCAGATTTTTTCGCTCCCAGTTATGTTACAATTTGGGCAAATGCGTGTTATAATTAGGCAAAATCTGTGTTACTAATTCTTAAAAAATTAATTTTTTGTACTTTTCAAGTAACTATAAAAAAATATGTATTTCTGCAAGTATAAATATGTGTTACTTAATTTATTTTTTATTCTCTTTGTTGATTTATGTTAATAATTTTTTTTCGCTCCCAGGTATGTTACAATTTGGGCAAAAGCGTGTTACAATTAGGCAAAATTTGTGTTATTAATTCTTAAAAAATTAATTTTTTATACTTTTCAAGTAACTATAAAGAAAATATGTATTTCTGCAAGTATAAATATGTGTTACTTAATTTATTTTTTATTCTCTTTGTTGATTTATGTTAATAATATGTTTTTTCGCTCTCAGGTATGTTACAATTTGGGCAAATGTGTGTTACAATTAGGCAAAATATGTGTTACTAATTCTTAAAAAAATTAATTTTTGTACTTTTCAAGTAACTATAAAGAAAATATGTATTTCTGCAAATATAAATATGTGTTACTTAATTTATTTTTTATTCTCTTTGTTGATTTATGTTAATAATATGTTATTCATGTACTTAATACATCATTTAATACCTTATATATGTTATATAAAATATAATATATATTTTCATAAGGATAAATAAATGTTTGTGTATACAGTAACACACATTTGATCTTGCAGTAACACATATTTACTCTAATTGTAGCACACATTTGCAGTAACACACATTTACTCTAATTGTAACACACATTTACTCTAGATGTAACACACATTTGGAGTAACACAAATTTACTCCAATTGTAACATAATTTTGCAGTAATACATATTTACTCTAATTGTAACACATAGTTGTTTCTCAATTTGTGTTATTATATGTGCATATATGTGTTACTATGGGATAAAATGTATTTTTATTAAGAATAAATATGTGTTACACATACAATGTAACATATAAATATATTACATTGCATGAAAAATATTTACTTCTACAAAAATAAATGAATGTGTAGAAAACAACATTTAATCTGGTTGTAACACACGTATTGCCTTAAAGTAACATGCATTTGCCCAAACTGCAACACACCTGAGAGCGAAAAAAATTGAAATTACAAGCTGCGCGAATTTTGGAAAAAAAAATACTTAAATTCGATCCGACCCGATTTAGACCTGCGAATTTTCAAAAATGGATATTTCTACGGATCTTAGATTCGTAGAAATTTGTATATAAGTTTTTGTCTAAGGTTATCCACATATTTTGATGTAAATGTATATTACAATATTGATGCTACAAATAAAATTTCGCCGACAATTTTCCATATATATATATAAAAGAGTAAGCAAAGACACGTTAGTTGGGAAATGTATGTGGTGGTGGGGTGGGGGAAGGAGGGTACAGGAGAAATCGTGAAAGATAGAAAAATGAAAATGAATATATATAAAGATGTCAAATCTGTGTAACATTGGGTGCACATGGATACATCATCATCACCTTCCGCAGTCACCATAGCTCCTCTCCTCATCAGGAATCTGCTAACATGGACCTTCGTCCATGCAGACAAACTCCTCTTTTTCTTCTGTCAGAAATTCCAGATTCTTCATCGACTCCGCTCTTTTCTCATCTCGATTTACCTCATCTTTCTCTCCTATTTCTCTACTTCTTTAATCCCCAATTCTCTCCAACCCGATGACCAATATCAGCCGTCGATTGACGCCGATTCCAGTGTTTCGAGGGCTCTGTCCCAGCTCTTTCAGATAATGAACGATATTCCCGTGAGTTCCAGAAAATATGAGGTGGTTCGATCCCTAATTGAGAGCTTCATTGATGAGAATTTACTCGGCGGTAATCAGGCCTTGAGAGAGCTTAACTGCGCCGTGCTATCGGCGGCTTTTGCAAGGACGCTGACCGAACTTGAGGCCGCCGTGGAGGTGGAGGGTTGTGGCGCCGCGGCTGAGAGCGATTATATCTACTACAGGGCGAGGCGTTTGATAAGGTGGATTAAGTACTATGGCGGCGTGGCCTGGCGGATGTCTAGGAGCGACACTAGCAGCCGATCGGAGTGCTCGGCGGGGAAGCTGGCGGCGGAGCTGCTCTGGTTGGGGCAGAAGATGACGGCGTCCGGTTGTGCTGAAGAAGCTGTTTGCAAGTGGGCTTCGGCTTCGAATTTGGCTTGGCTTGCCTTATCGACTGAGCCGCGGCTCCAGGCCTCGTTAGTCAAGGTTTCAGGTAATAAAACTAGTAAACTACCATTCGTTTCTTTGTTTTTTAATTCCAACCTCAAAAGCACGAAATCACGTGTTGTCTATAAACAAAAATATTTATACCTCCAACATAAAATTTATTTTCAACAATAAACTCAAAAAATAGATATTTTGTGATCCACTTCTTTATTTCCTTAATATTTTAATTTATAAATTATATTAATTATTTAATTTTTAAATAATTAAATATTTTGAATATTTTATTATATTTAAAAAAAATTCAAAATATATATTAATTTATTTTTTGGAGGCGATATTGGACTGATATTACTTATTAGACTACCAAGTCAAATCTTGTGTCATTGTGCAATTATATCCTGGATATATAACATGGAAATCGTTAAAATATTTAATGAAAATGATTATATTTATGAGATTAATATGCTAAGATATTTAGAGATGTAAAATGTATATTTGGAAAATAAAAAACCAAACAACAAAAATGTTTGTTTTGAGTTTAAAAAAATTAATTTAGGATTTAAAATTTTAATATCACTATAATTTGGAATTTTAAAATTTGTGTTCTGAAAACCTAATATTATTATTCAAAAATAATTTATGAAGTCTATTAATTAGTACAAATAAAATTATTATTAAGTCTTTTGTACAACCGTGCATTTTAACATATTTTCAAAAAATTATAATTGTTATTATTAAAAAGTGACATATTAATCACTTTTTAAAAATGCACTTTATGTAATATTATTTGTAATTTTTCAATATTAATAATTGATATAACTGCTAAAAATGTGTAAATTACACTTTTAGCATATGAGAATTTGGTCATTTTTCTTTGGCACAAATGGTATCATAAATTTTTTTTTTCTAAACTAACGGATTAACGTGAGTCAACTCTGTTGATCACGAATTCTCATGAGACTAAAAATACAATTTATTTTAACGAATTGGACTAAATATGCTAATAAAGAATTTAAAAAAATTGAGAACAGATCTGTTGAGCACAAATTATCATGAAATAAAAAAATGCAATCTACCCACTTAAAAATACATTTGAGTCTTATGGTGCACTTGGTGCACACAAAACTAATGTCTATTCAATTTCTTCCGGCCAACAACATTTACTCTAAAATAATGATTTGATAAAGGATTAGTCTTGTATGCACCAGTTACACGGTGCAACTCAAGTTTATTTTTTAAAAATTAAACAAAATACTATTGAAAAGTTACACATGTTATTATTGAAAAGTTAAACTGTGAAAGATACACTTTTCAGTAATAATATGGGTAACTTTTCAGTAGTATTTTGTTTAACTTTTAAAAAATGAACTTGAGTTGCACCGTGTAACTGATGCACAAGAGACTTACTCTTTAATAAAAATTTAAATTATACCATATTTAAAAATTCAAAACATTAAATATGGATTAATAATCTCCTTAGACTTGAAAAAATGGATGTTAAAAATTATTTTTTAAAAATTACTTAAAACTCAGTAAATATACCTACGAGGTGTTCTTTCTACATTTTAAGTGTCTTTTGAAAATTGATTTTTTAAAATTAATTGTTTTTAAAATCTGTGGTCTCTGAGTTTTTATGATTAGGATAGGTTTGAACTTACCATTTAAGAGAAAATAAAATAGATCTTGGGTAAAATAAAAATATAATAATAATTAATTAATGATATGTTTAGTTAGAGTTAAGGATTTTGAAAATTTATATTTTATTTAAATTTGAAAATTCAATTTTGAAATTTTAAGATCCAAAAATAATATTCTTAGAGTTACGTTGATATTTTGATCGTGTGAAGTCATAATTTAAAATTTTTTGTATATAAATTTTTTCATAAACAATAATAAAAGTATGTGTTTATATTTTAAGATTTTGATAGGGAATAATTTTGATTTATGTAATATCAATGTTTAATAATGATAAATATTGTATTATCTTAATGTATTGGGTTTGAGTAAAATAGGGTGGAAAATGAATTTAAGAAAAAATTATGTGGTTAGTAATGAATAAATGTGAAAAATATTAAAAATAGTAATAATAGGTTTATATATATTTTAAGGTGTGAATGGAGTATGAGATATGAACATAGGATTATACGTCTCCAACTCGAATGAGATGGAAGTCGAAAGATCCTAATCTTATTCGAGTGAATCTCTAAACAAACGTCAACCTAAAGAATTGAATTTGGTATTCATGCATTATTGAACATTTTCATTTATTAGAGTGTTAATTATGATATGAGTTGTTTATAAATTGAAATGGAATTATTAAACAGTGTCTCATTCATTAGAATGCTAATCCTTATATGAATTGTTTATAAATTATCCCCTTTGGCAAGCATTTTTGATCAAGCAAGCAAAAGACATGGACGAGGAAGAAGTGAAGGATGAAACAAGGGCATTACATATTACACAAACTAGGATGAAAATGCTAATGTCGTGGCTGCCCTTGTTGTGTCGCGCCAACAATGGTACAGATACGCCAACTTTAAGTAGGACGGAGCGGGTGAGGCTGGAGAATATATTAGAAGAGATGATCGAGGAATTGGACACGGAGGAGCAGGAAACAATTTTGTCCCTATGGCTTCACCACTTCACCTACTCGTCCGTCTCTGATTGGCCCAACCTCCACTCTTCATACACTCGATGGTACAATACTTCCCGTGCTAGGCTTATGCGCGATGCCCAACTTTCGACTACTCATATTCAACTCAAATCTTTAACTTAAGTGTGGCCTTCAACGTCTTTCTTGTAAGATTTTTGTCACTTCTTTAGTTGTAACTATCTCATAATATTTTTTCAAATTTTTTATGAGTTGGTATTGAGTGGCTGATTTCCGGTGATTCAAGGTCTGTTGGAAATATTTAATTTTTAATTGAATAATTTAATTGGTATTGTTTGACAAATAAAATGAAGTTATTAAAATTAATTTCTCGAAAATTAATTGATACGAGTGCATTCTACTCGTGGAGTATGAATCTAATGTATTCATACTCAAAAAATCAATTAATGGTGAGTGAGAAATTGAGTCAACTAATCAAAGGTTAATACCTTAAATTAGAGAGAGAATTAATTCTCATCCCACATTAGAAAATGAAAAGACTATTATACAAAATATTAGTAAGAAGTCAATGAAGCTAATGAAACTATAATTGATTAATCGACAATCAAAGTTGCCACACGCGTGTGCGCGTGCCGAGCTGAACTATGCCCGAGCCCGTGGCCTAGGACTTGGATCTTTACAATTGGACTTCGGGTGGACTTTGTGTGTACTTGGATCTTGTGTCTATCTAATTTTTTAGAACACAAAAGTTTTGTGGGTCCAGCCCAATTAATTCGGTAATAGGGTCAAACACATACCGAAACTTGACTCTGTTGTATAGATTCTTTGAATCTGGAATTGACTCACGGATGATGTTGTGCTGACTCATCACTGTACATATTCATTGAATCTGAAGCTGACTCAGCTCTGACATTTCGTATCAGCACAAAAAACGTGCAAAATTCTAAAATTGGCAGGTCAACAATTGATTGATAGCAATCAATCTCTGACAGTTGACTAACACCAATCTTTCTGTTAGCATTAAATACGAATACATTTTATCCCCTTTTACGAGTGGAGGTTCACCTATAAATAGGTGTTCTCATTTATTTCAGATCGCACACACACTGAAGACTCTCTCGCTCTCCCTCGTCTAATCTCTGCATTTAGAACTTTAGGTGCAGTCCAGTTCTAAAGTCCTTCTGTTTGCAGGAACTTCAAGTCCTGTCGTGTTGCACACTTGGAGTAAGTGTCGTTTTATCTTTGAGAGCATTATTCCACACCGAAAAAGCACTACCAAAGAATATTTTCTTTGCGGGAAGAGGACTCCTCGACTCGACACCTGTTTTTGTTTTACTTTTGTAACTTTTACATGTTTTTCTTATATTATTTTCTTCCCATGTTGTATCCCTTTTTATTACAATTTGTATTATCCTTTTTGAAAATATTTTTCTCCAACAATCGCAAAGTAAATATTTTTTTTCTAAAATATGTCGAATAGTGATAATACTTATGTTCCCCCTGTTAAATCTCCTGTTGGCGGTTTTTCAAACCCTCTCCCCGCCACCACTGTCCATGTTCCCCCTGTAACTGCCCAAGATGGACAATCCTCAACTCCCTCAATCCTCAACAAAATCCAAATTTACCGGTGACTGTTACAATTGCAGAAAATCAATTCACATGGCCAAAGACTGTAGAGCCCCAAAGAAAGGAAACAATAAAGGGAAACAATCAAGGGCAGATGTTGCTCAAATGGACATCACTGAAGATGATCTTGCTGTTGTGATCACTGAAGTGAACTTGGTGGACAACCCAAAGGAGTGGTTCATTGACACTAGAGCAACCTGTCATGTCTGTTCTGACAGGAACACTTTCTCAACATATGAGCCTACTGGTGGGAGGAATCTCCATTTGGGAAATCAAGCCACATCTGTGGTGGCTGGGGTTGGCAACATTGTTCTGAAACTGACCACTGACAAGGATCTCACACTCCGAGAGGTCCTGCATGTCCCTGATATACGCAAGAATCTAATCTCTGGATCTGCGCTTGTAAAGAATAATTTTAAACTTGTATTCGAGTCAAATAGGGTTGTTCTTAGCAAGTAATTTGTATATTTTGGACGTGGCTATCTACACGATGGTTTATTTAAATTGAGCAATATGGTTGTACTCCCTAAGGGTAAAAATAATAAGAATAAAGAAACTTCTACTTCCTCTTATATTGTTGAGTCCTCTAACTTATGACATTGTAGATTGGAACATGTAAATCTAAAGTCCATAAAATGTTTAGTAAATTTAAATTTACTTGACAATAAAAACATAGAAACAAACCAAAAATGTGAAATCTGTGTAGAAGCTAAAATGATGAAACTACCATTTCCGTCAATTGAAAGAAACACTGAACTTCTAGACTTAATACACATCGATGTGTGTGATTTAATTTTTTTTTCAAACTAGAGGTGGAAACAAGTATTTCATCATATTTATAGATGATTGTACTAGGTTTTGTCACGTTTATCTTTTGCATAGTAAGGATGAAGTATTGAATGCTTTTAAACTATACAAAAATTAAGTGGAAAACCAGTTAAGCAAACGAATCAAAATGATTCGCATTGATAGAGGTGGGGAATATGTAGCATTATTTGAGAAAATATGTGTTGACTTTAGTATCATACAACAAACAACTGCTCCATATTCACCTCAATCAAACAGTGTTAAGGAATGTAAGAACCGATCACTTAAGGAGATGATGAATGTAATGTTGATCATCTCTAGTTTGCCGCAAAATATGTGGGGAAGTCGTTCTATCAGCTAACCACATATTAAATAAAATTCCATACAAAAGTAAGGACACTACTTCTTATGAATTGCGGACAGGCGGAAACCATCATATAAATACATCTAAATGTGGCAGTGTTTACAAAGGTAGAAATGCCACTACCCAAGCAAGTTAAGATTGAACCCAAAACAGTGGACTGTATCTTTGTAGGTTATGTAATAAACAGTAGTGCATATAGATTTCTAATTCACAAATCAGAAGTTTCTGATATGACTAAAACCACACTTATAGAATCGAGAAACACAGTATTTTTTGAGAACATCTTTCCTCCTAAAACTAAGGAAGATAAGATCCCAACTAAAAGACCTTGTCAAGAGGAGGTTGATGATGAAGCTAGTCCATCTACTCAAGAAAATGAGGAGTTGAGACGTAGCAAAAGGTCAAAGATAGCTAAAACCTTTGGTCCTGACTTCATTACATTTATATTTTAGGATGAACCAAAGAATATCAAATATGCTCTTTCAAGACCAGATGCTCCACTCTGGCATGAGACGATAAATAGTGAAATCGACTCCATTTTGCAAAACCATACATGGGAATTAGTTGATCTCCCACAAGGTTGTAAGACCTTAGGATGCAAATAGATCCTTGAAAAGAAGTATAAAATAGATGAATCAATTGATAAATACAAAGCACGTTTAGTCACAAAAGGGTTCAAACAAATAGAAGGCTATAATTTCTTTTATACCTATTCACCAATAACTAGAATTACATCTATTTGGGTGTTAATTGTGATTGCTTCCTTATACAATCTCGAGATTCACCAAATGGATATTAAGACTGCATTTCTCAATAGTGAGATGGATGCAGAAATTTACATGGATCAAACCGAAGGTTTTATAACACCAAGAAATGAGAAAAAGGTGTGCAAACTTATGAAATCGTTGTATGGACTTAAACAATCTCCAAAATAGTGGCATTTGAAATTTGATAATACAATGTTGTCTAATGGCTTTCGTATAAATGAGTGCGACAAATGTGTGTATGTGAAAAGTACACAAAAAAGCTTTGTCATATTGTGTCTTTATGTTGATGACATGCTAATCATGAGCAATGATCATGATCTTCTTTGTAAAATAAAGAACATGTTAGGTCAAAACTTTGACATGAAAGACATGGGTGTAGCTGATTTGATTTTAGGAATCAAGATCAATAGGACATCAAATGGAATATCTTTAACACAATCTCATTATGTGCAGAAAGTGTTAAAGAAATTCAACGCCTTTGATGATCCACCAGCTAAAACACCTTTGGAAGTGAATGCTCACTCGAAGAGAAATATGGTGAAGTTGTAGCTCAACAACAATATGCTAGAGTCATTGGGAGCATTATGTACATTTCAAATGGTACGCGTCCTGATATAGCATGTTCCATGAATAAGCTTAGTAGATTCTCGAGCAACTCAAGTTACGAGCATTGGATAGCTCTGAGAAGAGTACTGAGGTATTTAAAATACACTCTAAACTTTGGACTACAACACACCAAGTATCCAGCTATACTCGAAGGGTATAGTGATGCCAACTGGATCTCAGACTGTTAAGAGTCGTTCTCAACTAATGGATATGTCTTCACTATAGGAGGAGCTGTTGTGTCCTGGAGATCTACAAAACAAACGTATAGCCCGATCCACTATGGAATCTGAGTTCATAGCTTTAGATAAAGCTGGTGAAGAAGTAAAGTAGCTTCGAAACTTCCTTGAAGATATTCCATGTTGGAATAAACCAGTACCTACTATAATGGTAAATTGTGACTGTCAAGCCGCAATTGGTAGGGCTCAAAATGATATGTATAACAGAAAGTCTAGACACATCTGTCGATGATATAACACCGTTGGACAATTGATCTCAAGTGGTTCAATATCCATAGACTACATACGGTCTAAGGAAAATCTAGTGTTTCAATTAACTAGGAGTATAAATCGAGATCAAATGTTTAAACTGTAGGAATGAATGAGTCTTAAATCCACTAAACAGGCTAAAGCAGTGGTAACCTGACCAAGTTGACTGGAGATTCCAAGATCTTGGTTCAATAGAAAAATAAATTGTGGAAGTTAGACGAACTGCTTGGTAATCTGATCATTCCTTAGAGGACAACACACCAAGTATAGAACCCGTAGGTGGTGTAGGTTAAGTCTGAAGACTTTTAATGAATCCTAAAATCCTAGTAAGGATAGAGTATTACGGGATACTCAAAAGGGTTTCACCTATGTAATTATGAAATGAGAGGCCGATTCAAAATATCATTGAATATTAAATACTTATGAATTCAAAGGGTGTCCATGGCCGAAACGGACAAAACATGAGAACAAGAAAGGGCATAGAGACTGTATTGTGTCGTTGCTCACTGTCTCGGTACACAACAAGGTGGAATAGTTCAAGGCATTGTGTCTACTAGGCCGCTGGTGTATCCGATAAGCTGGACTATGGAAGGTCACTCTATGGGACTACACTTTCAGGCTGTTGAGAGCCATCAGTGAGGTAGTAGTATGTTCAGGCTAGGTGGTAATTTGGGATTCTACCTCAGGCTGTTGAGAGCCCTCAGGAGTCTCTTCATCCTCTTGCTTTTCCTCTATATTTCAAGAGCAGTGGTAGCTAGAAAGTTGATAGTAGACTGCATACTCTCATTCTCAGTGGATGAAGTGGTAGTGGCCTGTTCAGAGTGGTCTAAGCTGCTACTTGAAAGGACCTTACTCTCAGAGTTGGCCTTTTTGACTAACTTCCTATTCTTCTTCTTCATTTCCTCCTCCTTGTGAGACCTTATCTTCTAACTCAGTTTGAAAGACCTCTTCTTCTTTGGAGAGGTAGACTGTCACCAGATGACTCCACTGTTTCAACAACGGACTTGGTGGCCATATTGTTGGTCCCAAAGGCAGGTTTTAGGGAAGAATACCTTGGAACAAGTCTAGAAGGGGGGGTTGAATAGACTTGTAAGGATTCAAAAACTTTTTTCAAATTATTTTGCTTATTCAGAAAACCAGCAGACTACTTGAGGTAGTCTAAATTTGAAAGTTGTGCGCTGTGAATTGTGCGGAAACGTTTTTAATGAAAATCAGTTTTAGGTGATGTGCACAAGTTAAGAACAGAAAGAAATAAGACGAGACGCAAGGGATTTATAGTGGTTCGGACAAAAGGTCCTACTCCACTCTCCACAATCCAACTGGAATTGTGGGGCTCTCCACTAACTCACTCACTTACTCACTTACACACTTCGAGAGTACTACTCTCTTACAAATTGTCAATACTTCAATCGCAATTGACTTCTCACAGCTTCTACAAAGCTTTTACAAAAGATAAGTATGAATGGGGTTTTTGAGTGCAAGTGATAATATTGACAGAGTTTCGACTAGCTTAATATGCGTGTAAAAACCGTAACCTAAATCATCACTACCACTCCTATTTATAGGGTCAAATAACTAGCCGTTGGGATAGACTAGAAATCTTAGATCTATAATTTTGTATTCAATCAATCAATGAGATTGATTGAATTTCCTTCTTGATTCCCGTTAATCTTCGCGATCTTCAATCAATCAAGTTTGTCCCCTTGATTGATTGATCTTCTATTCTGGGAATCCCTTTTATGTCGCAAGTCAACCCTTGAAATGATTCCGAAGAATCTGGGCCGAGCACAAGACCTCAGCTGATCTATCTCCTCAGCTGGTGTACTGTCTGCTGGTACTAGGACCTCAGCTGATGTGCAAATCTGTTGGTGTGCACCTCAGCTGGTCTTCTTGACTTCGTCTGAATATGTCTTTTATCCATGGTCCTTGTCTTGTCTGCGACGTGCTCTCAGCTGATCAGCTGATCTTCTGATGTCAGCTGATGTTAACTCCTCTAATGATCTGCTCTCGATACTCCAGTGTCAGCTGCTTAAATCTTATGTCCTCTGAAATCGGCTAAGTCCTCAAGGTCTCAGCTGGTCTTCTTCTCTATGATAGCTTCGGATCTTCTAGGCAGCAAGGTAGATTCCCCCTCACTCGAACCTATCTAATCCTAACTACTCATCAGCTGACTAACATGTTCAGCTGGTCCTATTACAAGCTGATTGGTTTATTATATCATCAAAACATCTAACACAGATATCCTAACACATATGTGTAGAAGGCTTGGCAGACTCTGGAAGAGCTATCCTCATCTTTTCCAGCAGTTTGTCAGAATTTAACATGACTTTAGTCTTGCTCCAGGGTCTAGAAGCAGGCCATGTGTAATTGATCTACAAGTTCTCTATCAAGAGAAACACCTTGGTTGCATAACACCGTTTATGATCAATCAATAGCTTGCCTTGAATGCTCTTTATCTTAAGCCTTTCATCCCTCAAGCTACTTATGAAGAAATTGTTCAACTTGAACTTCACTCTCTCATAGTGGACTATGGCTGCCATCAGCCTCAGCTTAGGCTTGCTCACACGTTCAGAACTCCCCTAATTGGCCAGGATGCATTTCCCAACAATCTCAGTCAAAATTCCGAACTCTGGCTTCAGCAGCTTCTTGTTGAGATTGCGGACATAGTGCTCATTTTTCTTTGTAATTACATCCAAAAATTTCTTCTCCTCTCCAGCCATGAAGGAGCCTGGGTCTTGGCCCTCAAAGGGTAGGCCAAGAAAGTCATACAAATCCTCATGTTTGAGCGTGAACTTGAACTAGTAGTCCACCATCGTTGGGACACTCTCTCCTTTCTTGTTCTTCTTCATCTCCTTTCTCTCCAGCACTACACAGGACCTGATACAGGTCCTAGTTTTCTCAAGTCCCATGTAAAATTAATAGACTTTCTTGTCATAACACTTCTCAGGCACAGTCATCAAGAATTTTTTCAGCCCTACATATGTGACCATCCCCAGAGCTCTACGAATATGGGCAAGGCCTAGATCAGAGTGGACTTTTGGGTTATTGAAGCAGACAATTGGTTCATACCAAAAATTGTTTCTCTTAGACAATTCATCGATATCAATCAGAAACTCAGCAGACATGGTGAATGAGATTTTCATTATATCTTCCATAATATTCACCACCACGATCTGATCTTACAACTTTTATCTTTTTATCTAATTCTCTTTCCACCTCATTAATGAACACCTTCACGAAGTCCGCTGATTAAGACTTGTCATGCATTAGATAAATGTAGCAATAACATGAGTAATCATCTATAAAAGTGATGAAATACTTATTACAGCCCTAAGAAGGAATATAAAAAAGACCACAAATATCAGTGTGAATAAGTTCAAGAAGTTTAGTGCTTCTTGTGGCTGTTTTCTTTAATTTGTGTTTTATTTTTTTTCCTTTAATACAAGCAATAGACATGTTCATGTCACTAAAATCCATCTTTGGAAATGTGACCTAACCTTTGATGCCATAAGAAAGAAGAACTTTCATTTGGTGTACTACGTTTAATGCCTATATCATTTTCTACATGAAACAGAGATTCAACAAACTTAATATTCAAATTAAAACAGTAAAGCAATTCGCACATAATACCATATCCATAATAGTAATTGTGCTTATACAATAAAAAGGTACCATTTTCAAATTTGATATAAAAACCTAAAGCATCCAACCTTCCTACCGAAATAAAATTTCTATCACATTCAGGAACATAGAGACAATTTTCTAGATCTAGATGATATCCAGTATCCAGGATTAATCTGTAAGTTCTAATGTCCTTTATTCGTGCTTTCATCTTGTTTTCCATAATCAAATACTGTTCACTTCCATTTATGGGTTGGATTATACTGAATCCATGTAAAACATGTGACACATGAGTAATCGCACCAAAATCTAACCACCAGGCATTATTAGGAACCTCAATAAGGTTTAATTCAAAACATACAAACACATAATACATACATTTCTTTTTGAACCAAGCCTTTCTTTTAAGACAATATTTCTTGAAGTGTCCTGTCTTTTTACTAAAGTAATGCTTGTTTTGTTGACCACCATCAGGCTTCATTGGGGTCTTATCTCTTTTCTTGTTCTTTTTACCCGTTTAGCCTTACTACTATGATTTTCATCAATTGTGAGATGGATAGAGTGATCATTTATCTTCTTTAATCTCTCTATCTTGTAACAACATAGCTTTTAGTTCTTGAAAGTTCCATTTATCTTTAATGGTATTGTAGTTTACCTGGAACTGACCAAATTCAATTGGAAAGGATTTCATGATAAACTGAACCAGAATGTGAGCCTTCCCATAGTCTTAAGATTTGCTGCTAGGTTGGACATTTCAGTCACATGATCATGGACAGGTTGGGACCAATTAACTTCTTGTAGTCAGCTCACTCATAGGGCTTCCTACAATTAATTTGTCAGCTAAGTTTGACTGTGAATACTCTTTGAGTTTTAGCAGGAATTTCCTTGCATTGTCCCTCTTTAGCATCGAAGGCTTAATCGTTTCAACCATTGTCATTTTATTAGATTTAAACTCAGCCTATTAGACCGCTCCCAAGCCTCGTATAAACACTTATCAGCTTCTGAGCTAGTCTCAGTAATGGCTGGAGTTATTTGTTTAGTAACTATAGCATAGTCCAATTCCATGACATCCAAGTAAAAATGGATCGATTTGGACCAATCTACATAGTTCAAACCATTGAATTTGACCACTGCATTCCCGATGCGAAAAGATTCATTGAAACTACATAATTTTATGCATGCTTACCTATTAGTGCTGGACTTAACTATAATAAAGATACACTTATACTTTAAATATGTTGTCAAATTCACCTTTGGGCAAAATTTAAATTTAATAGACTACCACTACACTTATTAATTAAATTAAGCATGTTATCTTTGGATAAACTTGCAAATTTTAATTTACATGGTAGTCCTTTTTATTTTATAAATTATATTCAATGGTCCACCTTTGGATGACCTCCTAGTAATATAATTTATAACCTCAATTGTTCAATCAATCCATTATGTCATTCTTTTAATAGCATCAATATTTAATGAACAACTGAATTAATACACTTAATTATTTAACTTTGCAAACTTGACCACTTTGATGACTAGTTAGTATCTATAATTTAAACAAATTAAGTGTATAGATTTTAATGTTAAATTAATTTTATCCAACAAATTTTCTTATACAATTCAATAATACCATAATAATATTTCATATTTGATGCACAATTAAAATTGTACAACAAAATTTAGCCCATTATTCAAGGCCAAAATCGTAAGTCCATTCACTTGCGTCTTCACTGATCTCAGCTTTCTTCTTACTCTTATTGAGGTCAAATTCAAGAGACTTCAACTCGGAGAAGAGCTGAGTATTGGTAACGCTTGTGAGATCCTGAGTATTTTTCAACATAATAACTCTTGTATCCCATCTTTCAGGGAGATAGTTTAGGACTTTAGAGGACACCTCCCGCCAGGGAATCTCTTTCCCAAGGATTGCCAGTTTGTTCATCAGCTTGATGAATCGAGACTTCATCTAATTAATCGTCTCGTCTTCTATCATCCTGAAGCTCTCGAACTTCTGAATAGCTATATCCTTCATGTTCTCATTAATCTTCTCAGATCCTTCACACATCTCTGCCAGAGTATCCCAAATATCTTTGGCAGTCTTCAGATGCATGAGCCATACTGAATCCTAGTAAGGAACAGTGTGAAGTATAATGTTCTTGACAACATTATCCAATCTGATTTCCTTAATCAGATCAGATGTAAGTGCGGACCTCTCCACTGGCTCGGCTCCTGGGGGTGGAACTGGTACTGATCCTGCTACTAGCCAAGTGGCGGATCGATATTAGTCATGAACTTGATGGGTCCGTTCTTGATCACCAGGGGCATCTGATCATGGATAGCATAGAGATGGGCAAGGACCCTGAACTTCCAATAATCATAGTTAGTCACAGAGAATTCAAGAAGACTAGCCTCAAGATGTTTAGATGAGGATGCTATGCTGATGCAGTTTTCAGAAACACAGATATAGTTCTAGTAGACAACCAAAAGTTTCACCTCCTGAAACTATTGGTATGCAAAGTTTAGTGGACTTTTGAACCTGGATCTGATGCCACTTGTTGGTCCCAAAATGAGTATAATCAGTGTATGGGGGAATACACTAATGTCAGATTTTCCAAATCTTCAAGAAAATGGTCCTACAAAACTCAGTCAAGACGATCCTAAAGTTGCTCACTAAACTAATGGTCTCAGGGACAGCTGGGACAGATCAGTCATGAACCAAATAAACTGAGTTCTGAGTGTTGTGCTCAAGAAGGCTCGGTAGAGATAACCCACCAACTGACGCTTCAGAAGCTAGTCAGTTGGATAGCTATCTCAGTAAGCCTGAGTTACGTGCGAAAATGTGAGCCCTTAATTTCTACTCGCTTTAATGTCCTGAAAACTATTTTACTGAATTACTTAGAAAAGGTTGTTAATGTTGGTGTGTATGTTCAGTATTAGGAGAATTGATATCTCATGATTGTAAAATAATGTTGAATACTCAGTTTAAGAATGATGACAGTTAGGATTCTGAACAATAAATAACTCAGCACACGGAGGGTTTTTAACGTGGTTCGGAGAAAACCAACTCCTACGTCCACGGCCTGATTAAACAGGAGTAATCCTCTCGTGAGGATTGGATCTTGTATTTTAATGTGCCAAGGTGCACGAGTGGTCTCCTTCCTCTCCATAGGAATTCAACCCCTTGACGTTTTACAAGTCTCAGTCCTTGCCACCAACCAACTCACATACTGAGGGGTTTAGCTTTCTGATTTTCCAACTATTTTGTGATAACCCTTGCAATCTAAATAAATGCTAAGGATTAGGGTTATCACTTCTAAGCAAATACAAAATAAGATTCCTACTACAACACTAAGGAAATTTAAGAATTCAGAGTGTTATTTTGGGTATGCGTTGAATGCTTGGAATCTTGGATAATCTCAGTGCTTTGAAATTTCTCGTAACCTTGAATGGGTGCAAGGTCTTCTGTATTTATAGGCATATTTGAAATAGATCTGTTGGAGGAAATCTATCAAATCTTCCTATATTAGGTAGGTGCAGCCTAAGATGAACTTGATTCACTTTTCACCATACTTAAATGGGAAATTCTTCTGGCTGCCGCCTGCAGTTCTGAGGAGCATTAAATGCTTGATCAGACTCCTTACGTATGTGTCAACACCTCACTGGTTGTTCTTCAAACGGCTAGTTTTTTATGTGACATTATCCTTCATCGTACCATTAAGACTCTAAGTACTATGTATTAAACTTAGGTTTAATGTTGTCTTATGTGCGGAAATTTTGACATTCTTTCGTCCTCAATTGACTAGCATAAATTCTAAGTCCCCATTGCGTCAGTAACCTTTTCCTCTGGATTTACAAGTGTCAGTATGAGAGACACTCAACCTGATTACTCAGGTTTCGTCCGCCTTTACTGGATAGGTTCTGTCCTGAGCATGCTTAGACTACTCAGTAGAAACACCATCAGTGGTATGTCTTCAGGATTATCTTCACTTCATCTTCAGGATAGATCTTCAGGTCCTTCAGGTTATCAGCTTCAGGTCAGTTGTCTTGAGTTGTTCTTTAATAACTATGACCTTCAGGATTAACCTCCTCCTAACTTGGATCTTCAGGACATCTCCATCAAATTTTCAGTCTTCATGTATTCCCTCTGAACTGATTACCTGTGAATATAAAATCTATTCTAACCTGAACTAATCCTGAACTTTTGTACTTAAAAAAATTCATCAAGGGATTTTGGGATCTGAATCAAAACAACTCAGATTGTATCCCAACAAAAATCACTCCCCAAACTTAGAGATTTGCTAAGAAACTCTAAGTTTGGGTTCGTGGTACCTCAGTCTGCATCAAATAACTTATTCTCTTCAAATCAACACAATTCCCATTCTCTTGTTTTCTTCTGCATGCAATCGTCTCAAACCTACATTCCAAACAATTAGAGAGAAACAGAGATTAATAAAACTAAATTAAAAGAAAACTAATAGAAATAAACAAGACACACAAAGAATAGGTTGCCTCCCATTCAGCACTATTTTTATTGTCCTATGTCGGACTTATTAGTTATAACATAAACTTCCTTCAACGAAATGGCTAAGGATAATAGTCCTCCTTGCCATTGTATTTCACTCGTTGCGGTTCATGGTCCAGGAGGTTGTCTTCATTAGTGTGCTACTCTTCCATCTTCCTCTTCCATATGCTCTTGAACAAACATCTCTCCTCCTCCTTCCTTCCCATCTCTCTCCACCTACCTTTTCTTTGATAAACCATATCGAAGAAAATCATCAATTCATTTATTTGGTCAAAAAAATCAAGAGGCAAAACAAAATCAATATCAGTATCAAATCAATTAAAATGCACGTAGAAGAGTTTGCAAGGTTAGAAATTTTCATTTCACTCTTCAACTCTACTTCCACTTCTTGATTTTCTTGCTCTTTTTTTAATTTCTGAAATGTCCTTTTCAACCTCATCTCTTGGTACCTCCTTATTCTCTATACTTGGGTCCTCTTTTTTCTTCCCCTTCTTTTTCTTCCTGGTTCCAAAGAATAGTGAAAGAAAAAGGAATGATAGATCATTGATCATATTTCATGATTATTGTGTAGTTTTCACCAGGATTTTCTTTAACAAATCTATGAATACAATGAATAATATCTTCTTCCGGATCATCTTCTTTCTTTTCTTTGTTCAAAGGCATAGGAGAGGGAGAAGTATATGAGTATGGATCTTGATAAGAATATGGATCAGAAAATGAGTACGGGTATAGTTAAGAAGGGTAAGAACATTGTTGTTGAGGAGGTTGGTTGTATTGAGGTGGTGGATAGTATGGTTCTGGATGTGGATACGGTGAATAGTATGGATCATGAGGAGGTGGTTGGTAATATGGATTAGGAGGTGGGTAATAATCAGGCTGATATGGAGGATGATAGGTCGGCGACTGTAGATTTTAAGGCCAGAAATCGCCTACTTCTTCCTCGTAACCGAATAAATCGAAGAAATCGTCCATCAGGGGATGCCCTGAGACAAAAGGAAGCATAAAATTTTAAGATTCAAATAATTAAACAAACAAACACTCGTTACCTCCCCGGCAACTGAGCCATTGACTTGAACTAATATTTTGCAAATAAACAAAATCCAAACCCTCAAGAGGAAGGGATTGTGTAGTATAAGCAAGTATAGGGACAAGTAGTATCAAACTCACATGAGGTAAACTGTGAGTGAATTGTTTGTTTATAGTTTACGAAAAATAAAATCCTAACTATAATTGAAAATGCAATGGGGGTCGGTTTTCCTAAACTCTAAGAATCATTCAACAAAATAGATAAATAAATAAATAAACACAACCTAAAACTATGCAAATGCAAGGGTGAGAATGTATCCTCCGAATATGATTCACTAGGCATCTCCTATGATAGTGAATTAACTATTCTGTTCCAAATGAGTACTAAGTCTAATTAATTCGTCATTCATTATCATAGACAACAGGGTTCAAGGTCCATTAATCGAAGAACCTAGACTCTTGGTCGGATATCTAAGCACTGATTTGATTCAAAATCCATATATTCACCCATACTTTTCTTGTGATATTCAATCCACCCAATGGTCGTATGCATGAATTAAATACACACAATCAAGCTTAAAGAAAATTGCATGTAATTTTTACTCAACAAAACACAACTTTGAAATATAAATCACGAAATTGAAATTCACAACACATTTACTTCCCTACCCCAAATAGGTTTCTCTTAATTTCACATATTCGAAGTATTAGGAAATTAGTTCATGATCCTAAAAAAAACCTAACATAAATCAAATAAATCATCTCCAACAAGACCTTAATCTAGAATAAAGATATTAATAAATCAAAACAATTGAACATGAGTATGAAGGCATAAAATAATTACTCCTACTCTTAATTAAGAATAAACATTGAAAGAAGAAAATAAAAGAATAATTTCAAACTATAACTCTAACTAACGAATAAATAAACCTAATCTACTGTTCATGAAAGAAACAAATAGAAAAATAAAATAAAATGCTCTTCTAATCTACTATTATTAACGAAAAGAAAATAAAATAAAACCTAATCTAATCTATTCCTAAAACCTACTCTAATAAACAATCTCCATTCTCAAATAATAATCCCCAGAAATATATAACATACTGCCTTCATATTGGTAATGGGTCAAAAATGGGCCAAAATTGTTTTTGGGCTTAAAAATTAATATAAGCATTTGGGCCCAAATGATTTTCTAATTAATTACCACTACCAGCAAGTGAGGGGCGGTGTACGGCGGTTGTGTGTTTTGGCTTACGGCGTCGGTTAATGGTGGCTGATGGTAATGCTTTAGACGGCGTTGCAGATTAGCGGCGAAATGAGTTGTCTATGATGTTTAGTGGCCAGATTTCCAATGTAGGGGTGGTTATAGCGGACGAGCATCGCGAACAGAGGCACGACGATGGGAAGTACGATCTTGGAGCAGCGGCCATAATTTCTGGTGGCTTGCGGACGGTGTGAATCAAATCGGACGACAACAGAGATTCCGATGAGGATTGCTGGTAGACTTCATGGTTGCAGTTGTTTGAGGTGGATGTGCAGCGGTGATTGGCGCGCCGGCTGTCGGCGAGATGAGGAGGTCGGTTTCCATGGAAAATTCTGGAATCAGAGGTTCCGAGCGGCGGTTCTTCTTCCGGCGTAGACAGCTTCAATCGGCGGAACAGAGTAGGTCCGATGGTGTTGTACAAATTCCGGCGTCGATTAAGGACGATCGTTGAGAGGCTTCGAACAAGCGCAATAGTGAGTGTGGTGTGCAGTATTCAGGAACAAAGGCGGTGTGAATGCATCTATGGGGTACGACTTTGCAGTTCACGGCGTGGCCGACGAGGAACAGGGGAGATGGTGCGTGACGGAGTCGATTTTACGGCTGTTGATGGTTATTGAGGCGGGGTTTGTGCTGTGATGAAGTTGTAGCTTGGAGACGGTTTTGAGGATGGGTGGCCTCCAACTTCCCGCTGTCAAAGTTTACAGCAGCAATAAACAACAAAAATGATCAGACCTCATCAATAATTCAACAATTTAATCACTTGTTTGCCCTATTTAAAATTCAACAATTATTTCAAGAAATCATTTCAATTTTCAATAAAAATATAACTTGATGAGTATTTTCACAATGAAGCACAATTAATTCAATTTGGTGTAGAAAAAATATATGAAATCCTATCAAATGAAGTTAATTAGGCACAAGAATTTCTAGCAATTTTCACGTCAATTAGTTTCACACTTTGGGATGGAGAGAGAAAAAAAAGCATACTTGATCCACAAAATTTATTTTGATTTGAATGTTGTCCTGAGTTCCTTTTTTCTCCGTCTTACATTTTCTTTTCTAGTTTACTGATGCATGTGAATTCTCTTTGGTAGAGGAAGAGAAAAGTTTTAATTGAAAATCTTAATGGATCAAAACTGTTGTAATCGAGAGAAAAGCGCAAGCATAAAAGTAAATAACACGGA
>JAPKLY010000381.1:69399-79673 GCA_026898435.1 Prunella vulgaris | reverse complement strand
TATGTCCATATACTATATAATATATTATTTCCAATATATTATAACAAAAACCACCTACATGTTTAAATTCAATTCTTCTCACTCATCATCACTATGGGAACTTTAATTTTAAACACGTACTTTCAGTTAATATTTGTGAATTTAATTATATTGATTTTATCAGAGTTAAAATTACACTGACCACACTTTAAAGGTTAAAATAATAAAATTTTAACATTTCAATCCTGATGTTTAGAGTCACTGGTTATAGATTATTTTTCTGTTAGTTTTCTTTGATTATAGAAAGGTTAGCTTAATTTTTTTATTTATTCTCTGCTGGAGTTTTCCCATTCAGTTCTTTGTTGGAGAATTTCGCGGATGCTCGGATCTATTCGGGTTATACACTAAACACAAATTTAAGCATATAACTAATATCATGATTTAAAAATAATTAAATCAAATAGTTGAACACTCAACAACATGTTTTGCATGCAAAACATTATGAATGTATAAAAGCACATAAATCCCTACACATGCAAAACTAAAGGATTTAAGTGAATTATAACTCTCGATGACAAATTTATTGAGATGCTTGTCTCGGATCCCCACAATCAACTTGAGCAATCCAAAAGGTCCTTCTTGGGTCCTTTTGCTTTGAATCCACAAAGTCAACTTGCACAACTCAAAAGACCTTTCTTGAGACTCTAGATTGGAATCACACAATCAACTTGATTAACCTAAAAGGTCTTCTCAAGTATTCTATTTTCCTTACTCGTAAACCCGGTGGGAGACCACACGAATAATTTCAACACAAGAAAAAAGAATATTTTGTTGCCCTCAATTCTATAATTTTCGAAAAGTATAGGCTCAAGAATGATGTCCTTGATGTCTTGTTTCATCTCATATTTATAATGAGGATTCAAGAACAAATATCTTGAATATCAAATATTCCAAATCTTGATTATCTTGAATATCAAATATTATATTCTTGATATTTATCTTTTACTATTTTTCAAAGATTATAGGTTATATTTAATTCAATGAGATCTTGATTTTATTAGATATTCTTGTATTCAAAATACATATCTATTTTCCATAAAATTTTCTCATGAATTTAATATTACAATTTAAAAAAAAAACTATTTGGGCACAAAATATTTCTTTTATTTTAATCATCTTGTTCATTGTTGGACATTTAATTGGGCTACTTGAGGGGCCTTTAGGAAAATTAAGATTGGACCTCTCAATGGACATTGGATTCTAACATTGAGCCCAATATCATTTAACTCATTAACATTAATCTCAATCCACTATAGGATTAATGTTGCACTGTCCATCTTAACCCATATTACAATCATATGGCTCCCGGTCATTATTTCTCATGTTTAAGATCCTCTTGCCCGTTAATTAATCAAGCCACTGGACGCTTTAATTAATTTAACATCTTAACCTTGGAGTAAGGACAACTCTTCTTTATCATCATACCGGAAACAAATTCCACTTGCAAGATTTAGTATGACGAACGTTTAGAGCCCACCAAGGGGACTAATCATGCAAGACTCTCCAAGCACACGTTCCACTGCATTAAATCTTAGCAATTGTCATGTTCTCAATGGTGTCACCCAAGATGCAAAGTATTGAGTCTCATTGACTCTCTACCCTTAACAAATCAAAGCGCCACTCACCGATTACACATAATCGTATTTAAGGGACAAATGTTTAGAAATAAACGACTACTGAGGTCTAATTCTTCATCCCATAAATCAATACGGAAGAATTATCTCTATGTAGGTCCTCTTCAATGCATCATCATCAAGGGTGTAAATGGCGTTTGGCGGTCGGCGGGCGGTCGACCACCTTCAAGCGCCAAGACCGCCTAGGCGGCGCCTAGGCGGCACCTAGGCGGCGCCAAGGTTTTTAATATATTTTTAATTATTTTTAATAAAATTCTACTAATATTAATTTTTTTTCTAATAAAAATGTACATTTCACAATAAATTATAAACTTAAAACATAATTAATAGTTTAATACCCAAATGCATTTTTCACAAAATACAACAAGTCCATAAAATACTAAAAACCATCATAAAATAACATTGTTCATCTTCTAAACAAAACACAAAAATAATTAGATATTAATTACTTATTATTAGTTTTATTACTTATTAGTTATTAGATATTACATTATTACTATATTAGTATTACTTTAATTATTAATTTATTAATTTTTTAAATTTAAAAATTAAAACTTACTAAACAGTACATAAGTAACATAACATAACAAAAAAACAAAAAAAAAAAAAATCTGCCGTAACCCGCCTAGGCCGCCTAGGCGCCGCCGAGGCCGCCTAGGCGCCGCCAAGGCCGCCTAGGCGCCGCCAAGAGCCCTGACCGCCTTTTTTCACCGCCGAGGCCTAGGCGTCGGCGGCCGGGTGCCGCCAAGCGCCTAGGCGGCCTTGGCGGCCGCCATTTGCATCAATGATCATCATGCATTAGTGTAATACCTTGGTCAAGATAAGTCAATCTAGGATCTACACAACAACCATTTACCAATGGGTGTTCAGATCTCATCTTGGTTGTGAAGTTGGTACTTGTTACAAGACACTGTTAATGTGATCTTACTGTGAATTATCCGGGGATCACCACATTTATCTACAATGTAACTTGTACTATTACTTTGAATTGATTGCAATAAATAATAACATTCATATTATCTAAAGTACAGTGACAAAAGATTTATTTCAGATAAAGCTCCAGATTCACTTTAGTTATACAAAGTAAAAGCATAATTTCTAGTATAACCCTAACATTCTTGGACACTTTTTTTTATTTGAATATGGTTCACATAATATTATCTAAATATTTGCGAACAAATTTCAGTTATATTCTGCAAAATTATTTTTCTTTTGTCTTCATAAATTTCCATGCTTTAGTATTTTTCTTATCGGCATTTGCTTTGTAATGACAATAAATAATACTCAAGGACAAATAATTCAAATTGTCAGAGTTTATCTCCCAGAACATGTAGTCTCTCATGATCAATTTTATATTGTACTCTCCAGCGGAATCTCAAAACATGATATGAAAGTATTGCTTAGACGACATTTAACAAAAAAAAATATATACAAGGATATGTTAATATAAAAGAAAAAATGATATATACATGTAGGAAAAAAGTCTGTTATGCAAACGATATAAATAGACTTAAGAATTCTTTGTCTCATCATATTTCTACACACATATATTAACTTTTAGTTATGCGACTTTAACTAACCAAAACAATCAATCCAATGGATACACAACTTCTCAACGATCATGTACATTAAACTTGCACATGTGTTCATTAAAATAGTTGTTCAAAGTTCAAACATATATAAAATAGTAGTTTTTTAGTGCACTTGGGTGCACCACATGCACTTGAAATTAAGGTTTCATTTTAATTTATTTTAACTTACTCAAACCCATTATAAACTCGTGAGTCATACAATTGACGAGTCGAAGCCTTCGATTCTGAGCTTTTCGTGCTTCGTGATACTGAGGTTGCCCTTTTTATCTTCTCCAATTAAGGCAAGCTCTATGAAATAATAGTCAGCTTCGAACCCTACCCACCCGCTCCACCACCACAACCGCATGAACCAAAACCCATTTCTCAGGGGACGGCAATGAAAATTCACAAGCTACCCAAATTCATAAAGATGCACAATTTGATAAAGTACTAGACGAAGTTTCATACAACATGAATCGCATTCCGTAGCCACCTCCCCTCCTCCGCCGACATCCTTCAAGAGCTCAGTGTGAAAGTTCGTGGTGGAAAGAGATTATTTCAGGGCAACAACAATACCAGTTTAAGGAGTGCATTACCTAATCCTAATAAAATAGAGTCACTCTTTTTTCTTTATATTTTTAGGAATAAAAACTGGTTGATTTATTTATATTTTTTAATCTTATTTTGGGTAATTTTGATGGAAATTGTTAAAGCATGTAATATGGTTTTTGGATTTGGATTGTGATAGACACTCTCGACACTCTCTTGCAATCACTTTTTAGGATTAGTGAAGTTCCAACACAAGAACCTTGTTTAAAAGGATTTAGTATTGTAATTATGTGAGTTTAATGAATAATGGGGTTGTGATCCTCATTGCGATTAACAGTGTTTGTAACTTCGGTAATACTAAAAAACAACTCAATAGTACCCAAAAAATAAGTTAGTAATACTCGAAAAATAAGTCAGTAATGCCCCAAGAATAGTCAGTAATACCCCCCCCCCCCCCCCAATGAACCAATTTAAGTAATACACAAAGAACAAGTCAAAATATTCAAAGAACAAATCAAAGTAATACTCAAAGAACAAGTCAGTAATACACTAGTTATAAAAAAATATACAGTTCGACATGTAACTGTGTATTTTGATTAAAAAAAATCAAAAAATTTGACACATTTTCGTCCCATAAATTTTATCTAATTGGACCAACCTAAATTAAATTAAAATTGAGTACAAAATCCAAATAAATTTATTTATTTGGTAAATAATATAAATATTATGCAAGATACCCAAAGTTGAAAGCTATGTTACTATCTTTTTTTCCTTAGAATAAAAGAATTGAATTTCTCAAGTAATCACACTTATGACTTTGGATCGATGGTATAAGCAAATTAATAGCCAACTTGAGGTCCTAAGTTCGAGTGGTACTAAATCACATTAAAAGAGGTAAAGTTCAAACTTCCTCACCCCTCTTTTTTTTTATTAAGATAAGATTTAAATGATTTTCTCAAACTGGATCCCTAATTGCTTTTTTTTAAGTATATATAGTATAATATAGATGTAAATAATGTGATATAAAAAGGAGAAAAAGTAATACTTTTTCACTTTCAATACAAAATCAGCAGTTGCCTCTATTTTAAAGTCATTTCAGCACTACTCTATAATAGAGACAATACTTTACTTCCAATATTATCTCTATTCTTTTAGCACTATAATATAACATTACATTATATTCATTTTAAATGAATTTTTTTATTATGTTATAATAGTTAAATTAAATAAAATTTTCATGCAAATTTAAATTTAAAATTTAATATAATATTACAACTAAAATTTCAACTTTAAATGTAATCATTATGTAGGTGTTTGTATGTAATATTTCTCTTTAATTATAATTATATTATTTTATTTTTACATGTACTATATTTTATTGTAAAAAATATTAATTTATTTATAAAAGTAAAATAAATACAAAAATTTATACATATGTTGATAGAATTTACTAATGATGTTTGTTTATGTGGCTATTATGGTGTATAATTCTACCAAACAATCAACCAAGAAATTGTGTTCTTGAGTGGATAATATAGATAGAGAAAGTGGAGAGTTTAGAGAGAGAAATATTGGTGTATTATTGTTATATCCTCCTGAATAGTACAAGAGAGGCCTTATTTATAGGTGTGCGAGAGTGAGGTGACACCTTGTGAGCCTATATGGCTCCCGGTGTTGACGAAGGTTCGTAACCTTCGTCTTAATCCCTCACAATGCTCCCTTTATAATGATCTATGCTATTACACATACATGTCCTACTTATGCACCCGTCATTTTGGCTCTTTGGGCTAGACGAGCTACCTGGCGAGCTCCTTTGCCTTGTGCGTTTTTTTAGGGATGATGCAGTGGTGGACCTCGGCAAGGTCTTCTTGGATAGGGGCGAGCTCCTTCTCGAGAGGGGAAGCTCGCCCATAGTCTTCTCTTCTCCGGGTGCCCCTGGCCGCTGGCCTTGGCCTATCGGGAGCTCGGGCGAGGTTCTTACCCACCTCGCCGAGCTCCCCTATGTTGGCCATGGTTCGGACCAATGACCTAGCTCCCGCTCACCTCGGCGACCTTCGTAGCCTTGGGCTAATCCCTTGATTACCTTCCAATAGTTCGCCTTGTAAACATTTGCCCCCCAGCTCGCACACATCATGACTCGTCTAATGTGTGGGCGAGCTGATTTATCTCCGAGGACGGAGGCTTGAGTGCCGGCGAACTATGTCTGGGCAGGTGCCGAGCTTGGGGGCGAGCTCCTTCGTGGCGGTTTGCAGGTCGACATGGTGCGAGAATCCAGGTGTCGTGCACGCCTTTTTAGGCCCCGATTCCCGCGCCCCATCATGGTAACTTTCATTTTTTTGCAAATAGGTCCCTGCACTCTTCGAATATCCGAGCTTGCCCCTTTACCTATAAATAGGAGGAACCAAGTTCATTCCCCACTTTTACACTTCCGAATTCTCAGAGCTTTTTTCAGCGATCGTGTTTTCTTGAGTCCGATGGATTTTCGAAGGCTCTTTAAGGTAGAATCCGGTTCCTTTCCACTTTTCTTCTTTCTTTTGCAGATTTTCTTTGTTCTTTTCCCGATTCCTTCGAGTCTTCGTAATTTTTTGCCATTTTCGGCGGCTTTCCAAGTTTTTCCGATCACCATTGTACCGTAACTCCGGCGATCGAGAACTTTGGACTATTTTGGACTTTTTCAGACTTTGCCCAAACCATGTCGACCCGATCATCGAGCGGAACTAATTCGAAACGAAATCCTGGGAAACGGCCCATGACGGATAGCGGGCCCATTCCTCAGATGACTCCGAACGTCATCGAATCTGGGTCCGAGGCTCACTCGGTAGCTCGCCCAAGTCACGGCGAGGTTCGATCCGATTCGGTGGAGAGAGCTGCCAGTTCCAGCCAGAGCGAAGAGTCATATCTCCATGAGCTCTGGCGAGAGTACGATCCAACCTCTAACGAGGCTTTGGTTGAGGACGAGGAAATTGCCAAGGTCTCGGGGGAGGTTGCCGATGCCGGCGAGGAGGTCACCGAGGTGGGCCAGCAACAAGGCGACCTCGAAGAGGTCACATTGGAATGGTTTCGCTCAATCGGCTTCCCTGAGCCCCAGTTGGTCGAGCATCAGGTCCCTACCGAGGTCATCCACCCCTTCGACTGGGAGGAGTACGTCTCCGAACACGCGACGAGCTTCCCTCATCGTGAGCGAACCTATCGGGATGCGGCGAACAAGTCCGACTACAAGGCAAGCGACGTTTGAAGTGTTATCAATGAGTTCCAACTTTCTGAATTCCAAGCGAGGTACCGGATCCCACTTGACATTTCCCTATATGCCCCGAAGAAGGATGAGCGAGCTGATGCACCTCCGGCGGGGTTGACGGCCATCAACGTCCACACCCTTGAGGCCGGGCTTACACTGCCTTTGCACCCAATCATCGGCCGGTTCCTACTCGATAACAACCTCGCCATCACTCAGCTCACTCCTAACGCCTGGAGCAGTTTGTTGGCGGTGTTGGCCGTCTTTGGATTAGAGGGATATGAGAACAGACTGACCACTACCGAGCTCAACGATTTGCTCGCCGTGACTCGGCAGGTGAACGATGGCAAGGGGTATTACTACCTCAAAGCTCGCCCGGGGGAGAAGTTCTTGGGGATTCTCCCGAATAAAGTTCGTGACTGGAAGCAACAATTTATCTTCATGGGTGGAGACTGGCGAGCTTCTACGAGATACTCCGGGCGAGGAGAGCGAATTCCAACCCCTGATGAATATGGGGAGGCCAGCAGTAGGATGCCTACTTGGTGTGCGTGGGTTGAATTAGATTTACTAATCTAATTCCCTTCTTTTACAGGTTTGAAGCACCACACATCGAGCCGTGGGAAGCCCGAAGTATCGGTTGAATTTGACGTGGTGCGGGCTGTCTACCATCTGAGGAGTCAAAAGGATCGGGAGACCGCCCACCTCACTCAACAACATTGTCTAAGGCTCGCCGGGCTCCACACTCTTCCACACCACCTCACGGTCCAAGGTCCTGAGCTTCCAGGTTTACAACTCTTCGAAGCTCGCCCATAAGGGGGAGTAGCTCGCCCAAGATGCTAACTGTACTCTTAATTTTTCTTTCTTGCAAACAGTAGCCGGGTTACCTTCCCAACTGTTGAAATCCCTCCGGCTTACGAAATTCTAGCTCGCCGGTTCGCTATGGGTCCACCCCGCCCCAATAAGCTCTCTCCGCCCTCACTACTCGCATTGGATGCGAGTAAGAAAGTTGAGCTCGCCCAGAAGAAGGGCGAGGTAGGCGGGTCCGGGACCCAAAAGGGGCAGACCAAAGCCCCTGCAAAGACCAAGGTGGCGGAGGTCGCTACGGCCAATCGTGGTGGAGGGTGAGCTGGGGCTACGACCGAGCGAGGTTCCCACCAATCCAAAAGACTTCATCGGGGGGATGGGTCTCGCGTGGGAGGAGATGATACGCCGGCTCGCAAGAGAGCTCGCACGGGTCTCCATGACGATGAGGGATCCGAGCCCACTGAGCTAGCTGACACAAGATCGGCACAGGGTGGATCGGCCCATTCGACTGCTCTGTTGGCGATTGAGCCCCTTCAAAGGTCGCCTCCCTCCTTGTCTACCTTCGGGGTTCAAACAAACGACGACAAGCTCTTAGGATGGGACCCTGAGTGAGCTAGTGAGTAGCTCGCCTTTCTGACTTCTATCCCCGTTGTTCTTCATGTATTTTCTATTTCCTAACTGTTTTGACCTCGCAGCTATGCCCCCATCGCTTATCCGAACCGGCATGAGGCCATTCACGCTTATGAGCGGTCTCGCTCCTTGACCTCGATGCGCAGCCTTCCCTCAGGCCTGGTTCGGAATACAGTGAGCGAGGTGCAGAGGTTCTGGTCTACTCCTCAGGTGGTGACTATCAATGGCCAAAGCCTGACCGAGAACCTCCTGCTCTCAGCGCACTACGCGAGTGGGTTACTGCTCGCGAACTAGAAAGCGATCGAGCAGGCCGCCCAGCTGGAGGAAGGTCGGCAAAAGAGGAACGAAGCCTTCTTGAAGATGGCGGATAGCGCTGATAAATACAAGAAGGCCATGGAGCTCGCCGAAGAGAAAGCAGCCGCAGCCCTGGCGTCTGAGAGTGGCGCTCTCGAGAACCTCGGCCAACTCCAGCGACAGCTCACCTCCATCCAGAAAATGCTGATGCACGGGTTAAGGCCAAGGAAGAGGAGTTTACCGAGAAGCTCGCCAAAGAGGTTGGCGAGCACGGAGTGACCAGGAGGGAGTTGGTGCTCCAGTGAGGTCTGACCAGGAGCACAGACGAGGAGTGTGCGAGGTTGAGGGCCGAGCTCTCGGCGAAGGACAATGAGGTCGTCGAGCTCCATAATAATACCTCCTCCTCGGCGGACCTGGTAGCGGTAAAGGCTGAGGCCTCAGACCGGGGCTTTGTCCAGTGCTATGTCGAGGTCCTTAGGGCCCTCTGGTGGGCGCGAGCTCACCATGACGATGAGATAAAGGCCGTGGTGGGCGACTTCAAGGACTGCTTGGATAAGGTCCCCTTTCCCGATAACACCGAGCTGGATATCGACGACCTTCCAGAACTTGGGATCCCTCTGGACTTCATTCCGGTGCAGTTCAAGATTATCAACACGATCCCTGTGCCGGAGCTGAACATCACCGGGGAAGAGGAGGCCGCCAACGAAGAGGAGCGAACCCCGCCCACCATGGAGCAGCTTCAAGAGGCATGTGGGGATGCGATGCTCGACACCACTGGGTTTGACACCAGCGGGCTTACGGGCAACATCACAACGTTGCCCGAACTTTCCCCTCCAGCTGGCCAGGTCGCCGTTAACCCCGTCGAGGCCACTGCCGATGCTCCTGCTGCCCCCACTGCTCCAGAGACTTGAGCTTTTTAATTGCTTTTCTAGATTAGTCTTCATAGCTCGCCGGGCTGCATAGCTCGCCCAGAAGGAGCTTCTTTTTGTAGTTTTTCTTTGTTGATAGGTGAACTAAAGCGAACTACTAACGAAAGATTACAAGGATAAATAACCAAGGCTGAGAAGTTGGCTAACATGGAGAAGCTCGCCGGGGTTGGCCAACATGAAGAACCTCGTCAGGGTTGGGTCAGGGTTGGCCAACATAAAGAACCTCGCCAAGGTTGGCCAACCTCATCAGGGTTGGCCAACATGGAGAACCTTGTCAGGGTTGGCCAACATGAAGAACCTCGCCAGGGTTGGCCAACATGGAGAACCTCGTCAGGGTTGGCCAACATGGCCAACCTCGTCAGGGTTGGCCAACATGAAGAACCTCGCCAAGGTTGGTCAACCTCGTCAGGGTTGGCCAACATGAAGAACCTCGCCAGGGTTGGCCAACCTCGTCAGGGTTGGCCAACATGAAGAACCTCGTCAGGGTTGGCCAACATGGAGAACCTCGTCAGGGTTGGCCAACATGAAGAACCTCGCCAGGGTTGGCCAACATGGAGAACCTCGTCAGGGTTGGCCAACATGAAGAACCTCG
>JAPKLY010000381.1:51204-69389 GCA_026898435.1 Prunella vulgaris | reverse complement strand
GCCAACATGGAGAACCTCGTCAGGGTTGGCCAACATGAAGAACCTCGTCAGGGTTGGCCAACATGGAGAACCTCGCCAGGGTTGGCCAACATGAAGAACCTCGCCAGGGTTGGCCAACATGGAGAACCTCGTCAGGGTTGGCCAACATGGAGAACCTCGTCAGGGTTGGCCAACCTAGTCAGGGTTGGCCAACATGAAGAAGCTCGTCAGGGTTGGCCAACCTCGTCAGGGTTGGCCAACATGAAGAACCTCGTCAGGGTTGGCCAACCTCGTTAGGGTTGACCAACATGGAGAACCTCGTCAGGATTGGCCAACCTCATCAGGGTTGGCCAACATGGAAGGTCGCCGAGGTGGGCGGAAGCTAGGTCATTAGTCCGAACCAAGGCCAACACAAGGGACCTCGGTGAGGTAGGTGTGGACCTCGCCCGAGCTCCCGATAGGCCGAGATCAGCGGCCAGAGGCACCAGGGGAAGAGAGACTACGGGCGAGCTACCCCTCGAGAGAGGGAGCTCGCCCCTATCCGAGGATACCTCGCTGAAGTCCACCGCTGCATCATCCCTAAAAATTGCACAAGGCAAAGGAGCTCGCCAAGGACCTCACCTAGTCCAAGAAGCCCAAATGACGGGTGCATAAGTAGGATATGTATATGTAATAGCATAGAGCATTATAAAGGGAGCATTGTGAGGGATTAAGACGAAGGTTACGGACCTTCGTCAACACCGGAAGTTATATAGGCTCACAAGGTGCCACCTCACACTTGCACACCTATAAATAAGGTCTCTCTTGTAGTATTCATGGAGGGAATACAATTCCAATCATAATACACAAATACTTTCTCTCTCTAAACTCCCCACTTTTTCCCTTTATATTATCAACTCAAGAACATATTCTTGGGTTATTGTTTGATAGGATTAATACGCATCATAATAGCCACATAACAAACACGATTAGTAAATTCTATCAACATTCTTTTTGCTCAAGTAGTTTGAGCTCGCCGGGCATGTGTAGCTCGCCCAGAAGGAGCTCTTTTGCATTTCATACACGGTCAGCTAGCCGACCTTTGTGGTCAGCACCACTTCGTATACTTAGGAATTTTTCAAGTATTTTTTACTTGAAATTTTCTTAAATATCTTTTGAATAGAATTCGAGCCTTTTGTTAAGATCTTGTCTTCGCTTATATTTTTACGCTCACGTTATAATTTCAATTAGCTCATTTATATATTTTTCGGGTACTCAACTGTTCGTCTTACTCTACTTTTGAGAAGCGAATCGTTCGTTTTACGTCACTTAGGACTAAGAATTGTACCTCTGCTTGTGTAGTACATATTCTTCATCTTACACCACTTAGGGCCACGAATCGCTCGTCCTAAACCACTTAGGGTGGTGAGTTGTACTTTGTTTAATTCACGTTGGGCAATTGGGTTTCGTGAACCTTGCCTTAGACGTTTTTCATCTTTTTCAAGAATTTTCCTAACTTTTGGCAGTAGGCGCTTAGTGATCCTTTAGGAAGGATACCTTTGCTGACCTGGGGCGCTTTGGCCTTTGCCGTTTGAGCCTTTAGATTATAACGTTTGGGACCTTGGTCCTTGCGTATTGCGAAGCTTCGAATAGTTGGACATTTTGCGAACCTTCGAAGAGTTGGAAATATTTTCTCGAGAAAAACTTCTAACTTTATACAGCGACGTAATTTACATCAGTTGTCATCAACACTTCTGATGCGAACCTTCGACTAGTCTACTACAGAATCCTGGTCTATTGGTAAACCTTTTTCAAGTGGGCTGCACTCCAGGTGTACGATGAGGCGTTGCCTTCTGTGTCTTCGAGGTCATAAGTACCGTTTACCCAGGCTGCGGTAACCCGGAATGGTCCTTCCCAGTTTGATCCGAATACACCCGGTGGGGCCATCAGCTTCTTCTTTAGTACTAGATCCCCAACCTTAAATTTTCGATCTCGAACTTGGGAATTATAGTACTTTTCTGCTCTACGCTTGTAGGTGGCATTTTTCATTTCTGACGAAGCTCTGGTCTCTTCAATCAGATCTTTTTTGACCGCCAAGGCTTCGTCGTTCTTTTCTTCGTCAAACCCTACCACCTTCCAAGTCTTATTTTAGACTTCAACTGGTACCATCGCTTCAGTCCCGAAGGCCAAGGAAAACGGGGTCTCTCTGGTGCTGGCCCGGTATGATGTTCTGTAAGACCATAGGACCTCCGGGAGTTTGTCTGCCCAGCTTCCTTTCTTGTCTTCGAGGCGGATCTTCAATATGTGTTTCAGGATTTTGTTGACCGCCTCGACCTGGCCGTTAGACTGCGGATGGTATGGAGTTGAGTAGTGCTTCTTGATGTTCCACGAACTATAGAAGTCTCTCAACTTTTGGCCGTCAAACTGCCTCTCATTATCCGTGATGATCAATTACAGAAGTTCGAATCGGTAGATCAAGCTCTTCCATATAAAGCCGATCATCCTTTCTTGTGTTATTGTCATGAGAGCTTCGGCTTCAGCCCACTTGGTGTAATAGTCTACTGCTACAATAACAAACTTTACACCGCCTCTGCCGGGTGGGAATGGGCCGATCAAGTCGATACCCCATTTTGCAAAAAGCCACGGGCTGAAAACTGACTTCAGTTGGTTGGCTGGGGAGTGGATATTAGGTGCGAAAAGTTGACACTTTCGGCACTTCCGTGCGAAGCTAATGACATCTTAGTGAAGAGTGGGCCAGTAGTACCCTTGTCTGATTGTCTTGTATGCCAAAGCTTGCCCCCCAGCATGACTTCCGCAAATTCCTTCGTGAATTTCTTCTAACACCTCGAACCCTTGCTTCTTAGATAAGCATTTGAGTAGAGGTAGAGAGAATCCACGTTTGTAGAGTTGGCCATCCAGTAGCGTATATCTGGCAGCTTGTTTTATCAATCGACTAGCTTCCCATGTGTCTTCGGGGGTTGTTCCATCCTTTAAGTATTTTTGGATTGGAGTGTACCAATCTTCACTGTCTTTGTCCTCTTCCTGCCCCCCACTCGAGGTCTGATTTACTTTGTAATCGGACGTCGAGGGGTTCTTCAGTTTGGTGACTACAACCTCCGTGACTTTGGCCTCGCCGTTACTGGTAGCTAATCGGGCTAGGGCATCTGCTTGTGTGTTTTCCAGTCGCGGTATCTAATTGATGTAAACCTGCGTAAACATCAAGATCAGATGTGCGGCTATCTTCTGGTAGGTCATCATCTGTTGGTCTTTTGCCTCGTACTCTCCCCGGACTTGGGATATTATTAGCTGGGAATCTCCGAAAACTTGAAGATTGGTTGCCCCCACAGCTAATGATAACCTAAGTCCGGCTATCAAAGCTTCATACTTCGCCTCATTGTTGGTTGCTCGGAAGTCGAACCAGATTGCGGAGGTAAAGACTTGTCTATCTGGGCTGATCAGAACTACGTCGGCATCTGCTGTTGTGCTGGTTGATGACCCGTCAACGCAGAGGTGCCACGGAGCTATACGTCCCCTCGTTAGATCTTGTGGGAAAGTTAGCTCGACGATAAAGTCAGCGAGCACTTGTCCATTGATCGTTGTTCGGGGTGCGTAGGTTATACCGTATTGGCTAACTTCTAGTGACACACTTCAGCAAACGTCCGGCAGTATCTGGGCGTTGCAATATTTGACGTAGTGGGAACATCTCAGCACCTCTACCGGGTGGTCGAAGAAGTAGGGCCTCAATTTTCTAACACTCATCACCAGTGCATAGGCTAGCTTCTCTGTCGGGGTGTACCGCAACTCAGCTTCGTGTAAGACTTGGCTTACGTAGTACACTGGTAGGTGTGTTTTTGCCTCTTCTCGGACCAGGACGGAGCTGATGGCCACCTCCGACGCGGCGAGGTACAGGTATAGGCTTTGACAGGACCTGCGTGTCAGCCAGGTATGCTTTAATGTCCTCAAAGGCTCGTTGGCATTCGCTTGTCCACACAAAGTGGTTTTTAAGGTGCAGCTTGTTGGCCTTAGCTGCCTCCTTGTACCTCCGCGTGTTTGCCTTGATTGCTTCGAAGAATGGGCGATTTCGGTCGCTAGACCTGGAGATGAACCTGTTCAAGGCTGTCATGCATCCTGTCAGCCTTTGGATCTTCTATACGGAATCGGGCACACCTATCTAGATTATGCATTGGACCTGCGTCGGGTTGACCTCTATTCCTCGTTGGCTCACTAGATGCCCCAGGAACTTCCCCAAATGTACGCCGAAACTGGTCTTCTTGAGGTTCAGCTTCATGTTGTAGTGGCGTAGTATGTCAAAGGTTTGTTTCAGGTGGTCAAGGTGATCCTCATTTCTCAAACTCTTGACAACTATGTCGTCCACGTACACCTCCATAGATTCGTTGATGTGTTGGTCGAACATTTTATTCACCAACCTTTGGTAGGTTGCTCCGGCGTTGATAAGCCCGGACGACATTCTTTCCCAGCAATACATGTTTTTGTTGGTGTAGAACGTCGTATGTTCCTGGTCATCTGGGTGTAACGCTATCTGGTGATAACCCGCGAAAGCGTCCATAAATGTCATCATCTCATGGCCGGCGGTGCTATCTACAAACTGATCGATGTGGGGTAGTGGGAAGTTGTCTTTCGGGCATACCTTGTTTAGGTCCGTGAAGTCAATACATAGTCTCCACGTCCCATTGTGCTTCTTCACTAGGACTGAGTTTGCGACCCACTGTGGACATAAGGCTTCCTTGATCAGCTTGTTGTCTAGAAGCTTCCCAACTTCGGTAGTTAGGGCTGCGTATTTGTCCGGTTCCTACTTCCTTCGCTTTTGGCGCACGGGTCTACTCGTCGGATCTATGTTAAGTCGATGGCAACCATGCTCCAACGGGATCCCCGTCATATCTTCATGGGACTAGGCAAACACGTCAAAGTTGGACATCAGAAACAGCTCCATCCTCAACCGGTACGGTTCAGGTAATTTGGAACCTATGAAGAGTTCCAAGTCCCTTTCCTGGTCCACCAGGAGTGCCGTTAATTCTTCCATGGGGGTGGCCTTTCTTTTTTTATTTTTCCACCTCGAATCATTGATGAACTCATCCCACTCTTCATGTGACATATGCGCAGGTTCGTGACCTAGGCATGGTTCGAGGTCATCAACTTGGCTTTCAAACCGGGCAGGTTCCTCCACTGTCAGTACCTCCGGGGGTTCGTCAGTTTGGAGAGGTCCATCGACCTTTGCTGCCTCCGGGGGTTCGCCAACTTGGGATGGTACCGTGACCCGGGGAGCTGGATCTACCTCCATCTGCACAGGTCCTTGATCCTCCGCAGGTCCCTCGCCTTGAGGACCTTCGACCACTTCCACGGGCATGGGCTGTGAACCCTGCACCGGTTCCTGCACCTGGGCTCCCTCCACCTCCATTGGTGCTGATTGTGCCTCTTGCGCAGGTTCCAACACTTGGTCGGATTCCGGCAGATCGCCTACCTCTATCATCTCAGTCTATGTAGAGATAATGTCTAGGATATTTGGCTCGTCCACCGAGATCTGCACATCTTCTTCAAGGACTTGGACCTGCGTTACGGACTTTTTGACCTGGCCATCTTTGATTTGGAGTAAACACTCTCGGGCCTTTTTCTGGTCACCTTTAACGGTCCCGGCACCTTTCGGAGTTGGGAATTTTACACAGTAGTAGTAGGTCGAACACGCCGCTTTGAATTTATTGAAAAAGGGGCGGCCAAGGAACCCCTTTTAGGAGGACTGCTGGTCGACAACTAGGAAATCTATTAACCTAGTCAGTCTCCGCTCCGGGTCCTCGGCCGATACAAGCTGGATGCTCAACCTAATAGTACCTAGGGGGACGGTTACAGTTTCTCCGAACCCCACTATCCTAGCATTGCTAGGTTCTATGTACGACTCAAAATCACCTAAGGTACCTAAGGTGGATTTGAAGAGTATGTTGGTGAAGGCGCCGGTGTCCTCAAGTAGCCTGTGAACTCGGACGTTCATTATGTTGGCTCTTATCACCAATAAATCGTTATGGGGCGTCAGTATCCCTTCCAGGTCCACCGAGGAGAATGTTAGCACATCAGTGGGTTGTGCGGCGCGCTTGGAGCTGGAGCTGCCTTCCTGGACCTGGTTCACTGCCCAGATTTCGGCCTTTCTCTTTCTTCTGGAAATGGAGGATCCCCCATCCTAGAGACCTCCTGCAGCTCCGATCACTTCTTCGAGAACTAGGAGTTCTCGAGTGGGTTCCAGGTTCTGTTGAGGCTGGGGAGGTTCCCTTCGCCTATTTTAAGGACCGCGTTGGCCCGCGTCCTCCTCTTCATCGTCGGAGGCTTCCCTCCTCTCGAACCTGGGCCTCTTCGCTGGTGCCTTCTTCACGAACTCGGCCAGCTTCCCATCCTCGTAAAATTTCCATAGTTGTTTGAGGAGGTCTCGGCATTCGCTGGTGAAGTGGCCGATCGACTGGTAATAGGCACAGTATTTGTTGGGGTTGAGCTTCGCGCGGTCCTGGCGGATCCTCCTTGGCTCTTCCAACAAAGCTTTGTCTTTGACCGCGGTAAAGACATGGTCGACGGAGACAGTGAGGACCTGGTTGAGCTTCTTCTTGAATTCGTCCCCGTCGCCGAAAGCCTTCAGGTTCCGGGGAGCTTTGTATGTGCCCCCGGACTTCTTCCCATATGGTTTCCTCTCCTCTGAGGCACCGACCTCTTTCTGGAGGGCCTCCTGCATGGCTACGAACACTCCCGCCTTGTGGCAAAATTCGGTGTAAGTGTTCGGACATGCGAGGTGTATTTCCTTCCAGAGATCGGTGCCCTTTCGGAGCCCGGCCATCACTGCGACGACTTTGGTGTCCTCGCTCACCGGCTCGCCTTCCAGCAGTATCTTATCAAACCTCTCCAGATACTGCTGGTCGGTTTCGCCTTCGCCTTGGTGGATGTTGGCAAGTCGGTGTTTCTGGGTTAGGTAGGATCCAAACCCGGAGAAGTGGGCCAATAATTCCCGCGATAGTTGGCCAAATGAGTGGATTGACCCCGGGCCGAGTGATGAGAACCAGCGGTGAGCTCGGTCCTCGAGGGTCAGCGGAAAGTTCCGGCACTGAGTGGAGTCGGTGGCACCCACCGAAATCATAAAGTCTGCATACTTGGCTAAGTGGACCTTCGGGTCGGATTCGTCCTCGTATGCAGACATCACCAGGAATTGGACCTTCTTTTGGACCGGCGCCCTGAGTATGGCAGGTGCCAATGGAGATGTGGGGGGAGCGGTGGCGTCAGGTCCGCCAGACTTGGCTGCTCCTTGGGCTTGTAGCATCTCAACGGCCTGCTTCAGCGAGGCCAGCTCGTCATTGTGGGTCACCTCCAGTGGAGGTTGCTCGAAGGTTGTGCGCCTCGTGGACGCACGTCCCCGAGGTACCTCACTCTGGGGTGACCCTTCCGTGGCGGGTCGGAACTGGCATCCGCCATGCGGGCCCAACCTATCGGTCATGGGCCTCCTTAGTCGGTCGTGGGCGGACCTGCGAGGCTGTAGGTCTGACTCTCCCACCTGCGATGCGGCTGGGGCCGCCGTTCGTTCGTTTTCTCCGTACCTCGGCCCCAACCTACCCTGGAGGACCTCCCTCCTCAATGATTGGTGGGTGTCGGATGCTTCGGTGTAGGCCGAAGATCGCCCAGCCTACGGGGCGGGCTCCTCCACCACCTTGGCCTTCCCAGCTCGTTCCCGGTGCTGGCGAGCTTGGGCCAAGCTCGCCTCCTGCTCAGTATGGAGGTCACTATACTGGCCCCGGGTCTGGGTGCCCTGGGTCGGCCTTGTCTGCTCCCTAGCTTTAGTGGCTAGAGCTCGCTGAGGAACCAGGGCGAGCTCATCGAGCTGCCTCTGTTGCAACCTTTGCAAGGTTGCGATTGTGCGTTGGAGCTCATCGGTGTTGTTGGCAAGGTCCCTCAGGGCGGGGTTCAGCTCCACCGAAACCCACTGGGGAGATCGCGGGACATTCCTTTTTTGGGGAGCTCGGAACGAGGTTTCCCCCTCGACCTGGTCCTGATTCCCCTCCTTCCACCTCCGGGAATTCACTGAGGTTTGTCCTTTAGGCATTTTAGGTTTTCGCTGGGGGAAGGTCGCCGATGTCAGTAGGGAAGCTCGCCGAGGTTCCTGAGTTCTGGCCAGGGTGACTTTGTCCGGGTTTTCGTCTAGCCTTGTGTGCAACGGATTATCCGAAATCTGGTTTATCAGTGTACACGTGTGCGTTTGAAAACTCTTTTTGACAGATTTTAGGGACCTGGAAATCCGGCTTCTTGCCCGGAAATCTGGGTTTTCGTTCAAGGGGTGAAAATATGTGTGTATCTTCAAGTGTTCTTGAGCTTTGGTCAAGAACACCTTCAAATCTTTAAATCTTCAAACAACTCTCACTATTTACTCTCAAATTTTTTGGGTTAAGACCTTCCTTCTAGCGCCAAATTGTTGATAGAATTTACTAATCATGTTTGTTTATGTGGCTATTATGGTGTATAATTCTACCAAACAATCACCCAAGAAATTGTGTTCTTGAGTGGATAATATAGAGAGAGAAAATGGAGAGTTTAGAGAGAGAAAATATTTGTGTATTATTGTTATATCCTCCTGAATAGTACAAGAGAAGTCTTATTTATAGGTGTGCGAGAGTGAGGTGGCACCTTGTGAGCCTATATGGCTCCCGGTGTTGACGAAGGTTCGTAACCTTCGCCTTAATCCCTCACAATGTTCCTTTTATAATGCTCTATGCTATTACACATACATGTCCTACTTATGCACCCGTCATTTTGGCTCTTTGGGCTAGACGAGCTACCTGGCGAGCTCCTTTGCCTTGTGCATTTTTTTAGGGATGATGCAGCGGTGGACCTCGGCAAGGTCTTCTTGGATAGGGGCGAGCTCCTTCTCGAGAGGGGAAGCTCGCCCATAGTCTTCTCTTCTCCGGGTGCCCTAGCTACCGCTCACCTCGGCGACCTTCGTAACCTTGGGTTAATCCCTTGATTATCTTCCGGTAGTTCGCCTTGTCAACAACATATAAATAATATATTAATTGCTTTTAAAATAAAATAACTAACTAAAAACTATATAATTTAATAATAATAATAATAATAATAATAATAATAATAATAATAATAGAAGAGAGTGGCGTTATGTCCGTACAGCACCATATGTGGCGTCTAAACCACTCCAAACCACCTTGCCTTTATTGTAGCACCCAAAGTTAGCAGGTTGCTGAAGCTGGAAATTTGGAGTTTTCTTCCGGTTTAGCTAACTATTGGAGAAGCCTTAATATAAGATTATAAATAGTTTGCAAAAATTAGAACATAAAATTTATAGTGGGATAAACGAATATAACAAAACAGAAAATAAATAGAGAGACGATATATATATACATATATATATATTAATTTTTAATATGCTTTCTTTATTAGATATTTTTATTTTTATAACTATAATAATGTCAACTAAAATGTAACCTCGAATTTGAAATAAAGTAAGAAATGTACTAGGATATTTTTTATGTTTGAGAATGTGGATTTTGTAGGATTTGATAGAGTAGAATTTTGAAAGAGTAGATAATAAAAATAATTATATTATAAAACAATAAAAACGTGTGTACAGATTCTAGATGCCCAAAAATTTTAAAATTAATTATTGAATTATAATTATATTTTTAATTATGATTTGACTCCTAATTTTATATTAATGTTGCCATAAATCTCGCTCATTAAACATGAACATGCGCATATTCTTGAACTTCAAAACAACACCACCAATACTAAATAATATTATAAAAAATAGTTTTCTAAAATAAGATTAATTAATACTAATATACACTTATTAAAAAGGATATATAATGGCAACATTCCTAATCTGCTGAAATTTTAATTCTTAATGAATTTCATTTTATAAGAACACAAAAACCCGTATGTAATATTGCACAAAACCCGACCCGTGCAATATCCCCAAATGAAAATTCGCGGATCCAATAAAATTTTTAAGGAAAATTCTCGCCACTTCCAGAATGTATATCACATGAACATATTTGTGCTACTGTAAGATAAAATGTGTGCTACTACATCTTAAAAAGTTATTTTTTGTACTTTTAAAGTAACTATAAGAATAATATGTATTTTTATAAGAACAAATATGTGTTTCTTAATTTATTTTTCATTTTATTATTAGTTTTATGTTGGTAATATGTTGGTAATGTAATAATACCTTACATGTGTTATTATCTCGCCACTCCCAGAATGTATACTACATGAACATATGTGTGCTACTGTAAGACAAAATGTGTGCTACTACATCTTAAAAAATTAATTTTATCGAAATTCCAGAATGTATACCACATGAACATATGTGTGTGCTACTGTAAGACAAAATGTGTGTTATTACATCTTAAAAAATTAATTTTATCGAAATTCCAGAATGTATACCACATGAATATATGTGTGCTACTGTAAGACAAAATGTGTGCTACTACATCTTAAAAAATAATAATTTCTATAAAAATCAATAAATATTTATGAAAAACGAATATTTTTTTTATAATAATACACATATTGATCTTACATTGTATTAACATATTTGTTTTCTACAAAAACAAATGAATATATGTAAAAAAACAACATTTTTTCTTATAGTAGTACACATTTGACCTTATAGTAGCATAAATTTACTCATACAGTATAGCGAAAATCCTAAAATTTGAAAATTGCCCAAATCCGACCCGACCCGTTCAAGATCCTCGAATTTTGTTACATTGACCCCTTTGACCCGCAAATTTTCAAAAATTTTCTTTTTTGGCATATATTGCACCCGTGCAATATTGTACTGGAGACCTACTCTTATAAGAATTAATCTTCAAAATTTCAATTGCCGATTTTAATTCTTAATCAATTGCCAATTTCAATTCATAGTCTTTCAAACTTTAATTGACAGTTTTAATTCTTAATCACTTTTAAACTTTAACTTCCAAATTTTCAATTGCCAAATTTTATTCTTAATCAATTTTCAATTTTAATTCTTAATTTTATTTTACCAATCAATTACCAATTTTAATTTTTGAATTATTTATAAATTTTAGAATTTGAAATTTTGAATAAATTGATTAAATGCATGACAAAAGTTGATTATCACTGTTGTAATCGAGAGAAAAGCGTAAAGCATAAAGTAAATAACACAGAGTTTGATAATCCAGTTCGTCACAGAGTGACTACGTCTGGGGTGACCAAGCCAGGAGAGTATACTAATATCTGCTGTAAAAGTGTTTACAATATTGAAGTGTATAGAATACAATGGGAACGATACAATATATAAGAGTACCTAACCCTAGCATCTAAGTCTTGTGGGCCTAAAGCCCACTGAACTATAATCTAATATTATGTCCATATAATATAATATATTATTCCAATATATTATAACACTCCCCCTTGGACATAATAATGACAAGGAAGAATACAAGAGTCACCTAGTGGAGTATTATAAACAATCTTGAGGATCCAATTATTATGATTGTTTAGTATTTGATACTCCCCCTGAAGATAACAATCTTCCAAGTCAACACATCCCTATTACATATACGTACTTTTCAAAAGTCAAAGTGGGAAGGAATTTAGTGAACAAATCAGCTAGATTGTCACTTGAGCGTACTTGTTTTATCGTGATCTCACCACTCTTTTGGAGTTCGTGAGGATAAAAGAATTTTGGGAAAATATGTTTCGTCAAGTTCCCTTTGACATAGTCATTGCTCATTTGTGCAATACATGTAGCATTATCATCATAGATAATCGATGGGCTTAAGTCAACAGAAGGGATACCACACGAATCGTGAATGTGTTTTACAAGGGACTTTAACCAAACACATTCTCGTGCAGTTTCGTATAGAGCTATGATCTCTGAGTGGTTTGACGAAGTGGTCACCAAAGTTTGTTTGACAGATCTCCATGAAATGGCTGTACCACCATAGAGGAAAACATAACCCGTTTGCGATTTCGCATTATGGGGATCAGATAGATAACCAGCATCAGCATAACCTATAAGTGTTTTGTCTCGGTTTCTTTGATAGAAAAGACCAAGATCTTGAGAACCTTGAAGATATCGTAGGATATTTTTTACACCATTCCAATGTCTCCTCGTAGGGGAGGCACTGAACCTTGCAAGTAGATTCACTACAAAGGCAATATCGGGTCTAGTGCAGTTTGCAAGATAGAGCAGTGCACCAATTGCACTTAGATAGGGAACCTCAGGTCCCAATAGCTCTTCGGTATCTTCTTTAGGTCTAAATAGGTCATTTTCCAAATCAAGGGAACGGACAGCCATTGGAGTGCTTAAAGGATGAGATTTATCCATATGGAATCTCTCCAACACTTTCTTTAGGTAAGCTGATTGGTGTATCAGTATTCCTTCAGGAAAATGCTCGATCTGTAGGCCGAGACAGAATTTGGTTTTACCCAAAGTTTTCATTTCAAATTCAGTTCTTAAGATTGAACTTGCTTCTTCAATCTCTTTCCTTGTTCCGATAATATTTAGATCATCCACATACACCGAGATGATGCAAAAACCATTAAGGGATTTCTTAGTAAAGACACAAGGAAAAGCCTCGTTATTTACGTATTCCTTCTTCAGGAGGAATTCGCTTAGTCGATTATACCACATGCGACCTGATTGTTTTAAGCCATATAACGAGCGTTGCAATTTAATGCTGAACATACTACGATGTTCGTTATTCCTCATTTGGGGAATATTTAACCCATCAGGGATTTTCATATAGATATCAGAATCTAATGATCCGTATAAGTATGTGGTAACTACGTCCATTAACTGCATTTCTAAGTTTAGTTTAACTGCTAGGGATATTAGGAAGCGGAATGTTATAACATCCATAACAGGAGAGTAGGTTTGATCGAAATCAACACCGGGTCTCTGCGAAAACCCTTGAGCCACTAACCTCGCTTTGTATCTCACAGTTTCGTTGTTCTCATTTTGCTTTCATACAAACACCCACTTGTATCCAACATAGACTACATTTTTCGGGGTACGAACGATCAAACCGAAAACATTTAATTTGTTTAGCGAGTCTAGCTCTGCCTTTATTGCAGCTTCCCATTTCACCCAATCTGAGCGCCTCCGGCACTCGGATATAGTTTTGGGTTCATGATCTAGATCATTATTAGAAATGGTGAAGACAATTAAGGCTGCAAATGTGTTATCGACAACAGTTTTGTTTCTATTATAAGTTTCTCCCGTGTTTACGAAGTTTGTTGAAACTTCAATGTTTACATAGACAAGATCCTCTTCATTTCCCAAAGGGTATCGGTCTGATGATTCCGCATTCTCAGAGTCATTGATTACTTTTGCCCGTGTATTTTGACTCTGATTTTCATCTACTAGACGAACCTCATCAAGAGATTTTAGGGGTGACATAGTGTGTTTGCTAGCTTTACACTTACGCAAAATAGGTTCGCTTATGTTAATGCTTCATTTACGCTTTTGGCGCATGGGGGGATTAACATATGTCTTCAAAGGGAGTTGTACCCTTTGAGGCGCATTTACCGCAGGTATATGCGACTTAGTCACTCCTTTATGATCAATGAATACATCTGGCATATTATTTGCTAAGTATTGTAAATTTATTATCTTTTGAACTTCAAGTTCAGTTTGATTTGTGCGTGGATCTAGGAACTGAAGATCTTTTGTGTTCCAAGTAATTTTACGGCATTTATTAATTGTGGTATTTTTCGCTCCCCCTAAGGCCGGAAATAGATCTTCATTGAATGTGCAGTCAGCAAAACGGGCTGTAAACTGATCCCCAGTTAAAGGCTCGAGGTATTTAAGTATTGTGAGAGATACAAAACCGATATAAATACCGAGTTTCCTTTGTGGGCCCATAGATGTTCGCTTAGGTGGTGGTATTGGAACATACACTGCACAACCGAATGTACGCAGATGGGAAATGTTTGGTTCATTTCCACGCACGAGTTGAATAGGGAAATATATATGATATGCAGTGGGTCGGAATTGGATTAGTGATGATGCATGTAAAATAGCATGCCCCCAAATGGTCCATAAAATCCTGAAATGGTCCAGATGCTGGGTGTATTGGTCCACAAATATCTCCTTGAATCCGCTCAAAGAATTTAGGAGATTCAGTTCTTACTTTACTACTAGAAGGACTAATTATGAGTTTACCCATTGTGCAAGCATCACATATGTATTCATTAACAGAAGGGATTCTGTTGTGTGTTATGTTATGGCCAGATGAATTACATAGAATCCGACGCATCATGGTTTGTCCTGGATGTCCTAACCGCTCATGCCATAGTTTGAAAGAATTTGGATCATTAAATTTTAGATTAAGTGCTATATGGAGATTTGAGGGTCTGATGTATGTGTAATACAAGCCAGACGAGAAAGATGGAAGTTTTTCGACGACGTGTTTACGACAATTTAAATAGTGAGTCATTAACAGATATTCACTATTGTCCTCAGTATTTGTTTCAATGTGATAGCCATTCGGTCGAATGTCTTTGAAACTGGGGAGGGTACTCTTTGATTGTGGAAACAATAAAGCATTTTCGATTATTAATTCGGTACTCATAGGTAGAATGATCGAGGCTCTACCAGAGCCAACGATTTGTATATCGTCATCGGAAATAGTAGTGACACTTCCTTTCTTTTCAGTTAATGTTTGGAAAAAATGTCTATCTTTTAAGATAGTATGTGTAGTAGCACTATCTACTAAGCACAAAACATTAATCTCCATGAGCACTCAAGTGTATGTTTAGATACGTTTAGATATGAGGAATGCTAAGAAGAGCCAAGATTACAGAAGCTGATTGATCAGCCGCACAAGGGATCACTTAGGTCCTACTTTATCAAAAACGTATTAAATTATTTTTGTGTAGACAATAGTGATCGACAATTGGATTTGACTATAAAAATAAAGCATCGATAAGCATTCATAAATAAAATCCATAAAAAGTATCATGCAACATAGTCAAGATAAAAGCCAGTCAAACATGCTGGTCAAACCAAATAACAAATAGTATCAAAATAGTCTAATAAAGCAAGTAAACTGCAAGTTGATGTCGATCACTCATTGTCTCCAAAGGCGTCTATAGTCATTGTATCACCCAAGAGGTCATCATTCTCCATGTCAAAGCCTGCACTGGGCAGGTTTGTGTGGTGTGATTCACCTTTAGGAGCTTTCCCCTTTTTGTCCTTAAGCATGCGTTGATATAACTCCACTAGATGTTTTGGAGTTCGACAATCGCGAGACCAATGGTCGTCGCATCCACACTTGTGACAGAGCTGCTTGTTCTGTGCACCTGAGCTCGATGGTTTAACTTGAGGTGCATTCTTTTCAGTTGCACTAGATTGTGCATTGTTGTGACCTCGACCTCTACCCCTACCACGGCCTCGACCTCGGGTCGATCCGTTTCCCCCACTCGCCTCATTTCATTTTCCACATTTACTGCCTCTAGAGTTCCTCCGAGTAGCATGTGCCTCAGGCACAGCTTGTGAGCCAACCGGTCTAGTATTGTAATTTTTCATCAACAATTGGTTGTGCTTTTCTGCAACCAGAAGTGCATAAATGAGCTCGGAGTGTGATTGATACTCTTTGGCCCTGTACTGCTACTGGAGTACAAGATTACTAGCGTGGAAAGTGGAAAGAGTTTTTTCTATTAATTGATCATCAGTTATCGGTGCATTACACAGCTTGAGCTGAGAAACTATACGATGTAGGGTGGAGTTGTACTCCGTTACAGACTTGAAATCATGGAAACGAAGTGTTATCCATTCATGTCTGGCTTCGGGGAGGATCACATCGTGTTGTCGTTGGAATCGATCCTGGAGGGATTTCCACAACGTCGATGGATCTTTTTCAGTGAGGTATTTGTTCTTAAGATGTTTGTGAAGATGATGTCTTAAGAAGATTAGAGCTTGTGTCTTTTGGGCAGGAGTGGATTTCCACCCTTGTGTGGTGGTGTCGGATAAGTCTTTTGAAGCTAGGTGGATTTCAACGTCTAAAGCCCATGTCAAATAATTGTGGCCATCTAGTGTCAGTTCATCAAATTCGCGTTTGGTGATGTTTGACATTTTTGTTGCTACAAAGAGAAGAATTAATAAATTTAGAATTTATTATTGTTTTGTAGCAAAAAAAAAAATAGGGCTTAAGATAAAAATGCAATGACAAATTAATAATAAGGGGTATTTAATAAAGGATTGGGTGTATGACTTGTGTAAGACATTTATTAATGGGACTTGAACCCAAAAATAATTATTGGATAAGGCCTCTTAAAAAAAAATGATGATTTGGGTTTTCATAATACCATTATGAATTTGATAATTATTAATGGGACTTGAACCCAAAAATAAAATAATTGTTAGGATCCAAATTAATTAGGATCTACTAAAATAAAATGTCCAATCAATTAAATTAAAAAAATGGCCCAAGTAATTATTATTATTATTAATAAATAAAATTTTATTATTATTATATTATTAGCTCGGCCCAGCTTATAAGCAGGCCCAAAAAAAATGGCCGAATACGAAGGCAAAAAGGCAAACTGGCCTATTTTATTATTAAAGAAGAGCCCATGTCAGGCGGCCCATTTAGGATTATGGCCCAAAACAAAATAAGGACTTATTAGTCATTAGGCCTCTAGGGTTTATTACAGCTGAATCAGATAATGGGCACCTAGCCGCTGAAAATCCGTGGTCAATAATCAGATTATTTCGTGGCCAAAATCTTAGGGGTCGTTCGCGAGAAAAACGCGGCTAGGTATGGGCCATGTCGCCGTCGCAAGGATGCGGTCACACTGCCGCCATCGTGGTCGGCGCGGAGTCACCGGCAGAGAATTGGAGGCCAACTCATCGTCGCAAGTGATGTGACTTCATCCTTCATCGTACATTTAAACTCCGAGTGTCTTGCTCTTTACTCAGAATAAATGTTTGTCTTATATGGAGACTACTAACATTCTTTCTGTTCTCAGGTGTTAACATAAATGTTAACTCCCATTGCTTCAGTAGCTTCTTATCAGGATATTATGAGCGTCAGTGAATAAGCACTCAGCCTGAATACTCAGGCTACTTCTGCCTTCACTAGATGAGTCCTGACCTGAGTATGCTTAGTGTACTCAGTAGGAACATCATTAGTGCGATTCTTTAGGCTTCAGGTTCAGGCTCTTCAGGATCAGCTTCAGGTCAAGTGCCTTCAGGATGGATTTTGTCCTTTAGGCTGGAACACTCTTTTGACTTAGGATCTTTGGGATGTCTTCCATCAATCTTCAGTGCGTTCCCCCTGAGCTGATTACCTATGAATAGAAAAACTATTCTAACCTGACTAGCCCTGAACTAAACAGACCTGACTAACTATACTTGGGCAATTCATCAGGGGTTTGGGATCTGAATTAAAACACTCAGTTGTGTCCCAACAAATTTTAAGCTAATTAAAAAGAAAATAAAACTCACACACAATAAAATACAAATATATATACTTGTATATACCATATAATATAAAATTAAAAATAACTATGATAAAAATTTAATACATGATTTAACTGTAAATTAAATATTTCTCCTCTAAGAAAATTTAAAATTTAAGACAATTGCAAATTCTTTCAAAAATACATCAAATAAAATATTACCCAATTTTAAAATAGAAAATTAAAGGGTAATAAACAAAAAGAAATTAAAAAAAGAACAAAACTCTTAACAAAAAATTATATTGTGTCAAATACTCAATTTTTTTTTAAATTTCATAAAAATGAATAAGTTAGGTTAATAAAACTCCTAGATTATTCAATCACTTTTGAATATTTCAGAAACACAGTTTATTCTACAAATATACCTAATACTACATCTAACCAAAATTGTTGGGAGAAATCCTAGCAGTCCCTGCCGTGGAGGCGAGCTACGCTCAAGTCCACTCGTTCGCTCAATTAAAGGCATAGTTGCGTGCCGCCCGTGGCGCTGAAGCTAGATATTGGGTTTAAAGGAATTGATTGTACTACTCATACCAACAAGGTGCATCTTCTTTTCTGGTTCCCATTGTGAAAGAACTCTAAAGTTAAGCGTGCTTGGCTTGGAGCAATTTCATGATGGGTGACCCCCTGGGAAGTTCTCAGGGTGCGTGCGAGTGAGGACATAAGCACGCTAGAAAAGACCTGTGTTGGTTTGCGAGGATAGTACATCAGTTCTACTCAGCGCAACCGATCCAACA